>JACEIK010004096.1:33611-44387 GCA_018107945.1 Datura stramonium
TGTTTAGTGTTGTTGATTGTGTTGGCCGTGTGGGGCCGTATTCAGATAGTATTGGTGACCTTGCCGGTCACGTAGATGTTCAGTATTCATTATATTGAGTCAGAGATAACTAGACAACATGGTGACCTTGTCGGCCCGCAAAGGTTTCCCTATATGAGTGTGACTCTGGTTAACTGATGTTACAGGACAGGTGGCTATAGGCCCAGTCGGCCGGAGGCTGTATTTACAGCCGTTATATAGCCCGTTGATTCCATGAATCTGAGTTAGAACCAACCAGGCACCAGATGTGCTTAGGCTCAGTAGTCTAGCAGTCCAGGTCCTAATAGGGCACCAGGTGCCAGTCATACCCCCCAAAGCGGGGCGTGACAGTAATTTGCTAACTCCAAAAAGGGGTTAATGTAGCCAAATTTGTAACACATTGTTGTCGAATTTTAAATTTTATAAATAAAACTCTAAGATTATTTTTATCAGTAAACACTGTTTCATCTAATTCTATTTGTTAAAAGAGTAATTGATAAAAAACATTGTGCAACAAATTTTTTAATAAACCCATTATCTTTTTTTTTGGGAGGAGAGAGGATTCTCCCACTGTTGAATTATATCATTAGTTTATTTATTTAAATAATACTTAGGTTCTTGAACTTTTATTGATATATCAAGAACAATTGTACATTGCAAGAAAAGTAGAAAGAAGGAAGAAGATGACATCAAGTAGTAGAGATTTTCTTAAGATTTTTTCTCTTAACTTGTACATAGCAGTAGCCTATATTTATAACTGTAGCTACTCTTGTAATTTGTTACTACTTAACTAACTACCTGATTGGGTAGTTATAACTACTTAATTATCCTTCTAAATAATAGAACTTACAGTTTTGTCCCTCTCTTTATTTCTCTCAACACTTTCCCTCAAACTAGGAAGTGTGAAGATGTTACACATTCCTAGTTTGGAGCTAAGACAGAGATGTTGCACTGTGTTGAGTCCTTTAGTAAATAAATCTACTGGTTGATCCTTTATTGAGATGTAGTGTCTAGACACCAGTCCCTTGCTTATTTTTTTCCTTATAAAGTGGCAATCTATCTCAATGTGTTTTTTTCTTTCGTGATATGCTGAATTGACAGTAATCTGAATAGCTGCTTTGCTATCAGTGTATACTTCAACTAGTTTCTTCACTTCAACTCCCAATTCTCTTAATAGTCCAAGCATCCATATCAGTTCAGCTATTGTGGATGCTAAACTTCTATATTCTATTTCTGCAGAACTTCTTAAAATTGTAATTTGTTTCTTCGACTTCCAAGTGATTGATGACTGTCCAAACTTGATTATATAGCCTGTAACCGACCTTCTGGTATGAGGACATGAAGCCCGGTCTGAGTCACAATAACTTATTACTGTGGTATCCTTGTTATTGGACAGTAACACCCCCTGACCTGGTTGATTTTTCACATATCTTACAATCCTCAAGGCAGCATCCGTATGAGATTTCTTTGGCTGGTTTAGAAACTGACTTAGAGTATTAACACCAAATGCTATATCGGGTCTTGTCATGGTCAGATACAACAACTTACCTATTAATCTCTGGTAAGCTCCTTGATCGGTTAATGGATCAGTTGTGTGGCAACTCTCTGTGTTATCCCCTTTGATATATTCATCATACTGTCTAGTTGTCAACTTTGTGTTTGTGTCTAATGGAGTTGCAGCTGGTTTTGCATTGCTAAGACCTTTCTCTGATATAAGCTCCAAGGTGTACTTTCTCTGGTGCATTAAAATTCCTTGTGAGGATCTAGAAAATTCAATGCCAATGAAAAACCTCAATTCTCCAAGATCTTTCATCTTGAATACTTGTTTCAAACTCTCTTTAGTTTCCTTAACCACTTTAAGATTGTCTCCTGTAACTAGCATATCATCCACATATATTAGAATGATAGCTATTCTTGTTTCATCAGTCTTAATGAACATAGACCGATCATATTCACTCTACTTAAATTTCAATAGAAGTAATGCTTCAAACAATTTTGTGTTTCATTGTCTTGGTGCCTGCTTTAGACCATATAAGGATTTAATGAGCCTGCATACTGGATTCTTCTCCCCCCGACTCTTAAATCCTTGAGGAAGTTCCATATAAATCTCATCAAATAAGTCACCTTGTAGGAATGCATTATAGACATCCATTTGGTGCACATGCCATTGATTTTGAGCTGTTATTGACAAGGTTTTTCTAACAGTTTTTATCTTCACTATTGGAGAAAAAGTCTCATGATAATCAATTCCCTCTTGTTGACTGTACCCTTTGGCTACTAGTCTAGCCTTCAATCTTTCAACTTCCCATGAGGATTTATATTTAACCTTGTAAACCCACTTGCAACCAATTGGAATTTTTCCTTCATAGACACAATATCCCATGTATGATTTTCTTGCACGACTTCAATTTCAGCCTTCATGGCTTCTACCTATCTAGGATCTTTAGCAGCTTCTGAGTATGTCTGAGGTTCACTAACACTGGAAGAAGCAGCTTTATATGCTTGATATCTTTCTGGAAGATGATCATAACTGACATATTTGCTTAATCCATAACCACTGTCTTGACGGATGTTTAAAGACACAAAGTCTTTCATCCAAATAGATGGTCTGGTTCCTCTACTAGATCTTCTTTCAATATGTTGAGGAACTGTGATTTGTTGATTGTCAGCATGTACAACTTATTCTTCTGCAGAAGGAATTGAGTCCTGAGTCTCCTCTACTTGACTACCAGAATGTGCTACCTCTTCATCTCTTTGGACTACTGGTTGTACATTTATTCTATGTGTATTGGTTGACACAAGTGCATCTCTTACTTGCTGTGTCTCATTAGGTGAACTATTCCAGCTCTCTAAATAGTCCAAGATAGTATGTGTATCTTTAAAAACTGAATTTGCACTAATCTCCTTCTTGTAGAATGGAAATATTGTCTCATTGAATTTGACATCCCTGTTGACAAAAAACATATTATTAGCCAAGTCATACAGGATATACCCCTTCTGTACTTCTGAATATCCCATATGAACTGCTATTTTTTATTTTAACAATAATTTATCATGCTGATTAGGATTTTTTGCAAAACATAAGCATCCTAATACTCTAAAATGACTAAGACAAGGTTCTTTATTATAAAATATGCATAGAGAGACATGTTATTAAGAACAGTACTTGGCAGCCTATTTATCAAATATATAGCAGCAAGAACACAATGCCCCCAAAACTTAATAGGTATATGAGCTTGAAACCTTATTGCCCTAGTTACTTCAAGTATATGTCTGTGCTTTCTTTCAGCCACCCCATTTTGTTGGGTGTGTACACACATATAGTTTGATGTATAATTCCCAACTGTTTAAACATGAGGTCACATGTGTTATTGATAAACTCAGTGCCATTATCAGTTTTAATCACCTTTATAGTCTTATTAAACTGATTTTGAGCAAATTTAAAGAAATGTTGTAATGAAACACATACATCAGATTTTTGCTTTAAGAGAAACAACCAAATATATCTAGAAAAATCATCCACAATTGTCAAGAAGAACTTATTTCCATTATAGGTAGCAACTTTGTAAGGACCCAGAGGTCTACATGAATCAGCTCAAGAATGCTACTGGTTTTGATACTACTGGTTTGAAAGGGTATCCTAACTTGCTTAGCACAAGGGAAAACTACACAGTCTATTATTCTATCCCTGATAGTATGAATGTTCACAAGAAGCAATTTATTAAGAATTGTAGAAGAAGTGTGTTCTAGTCTTTTATGTCACAGGCTAATATCTAAGTCTTTATCATGAGAAGTGTGAGGATTCTGATTCTGCATAGCCAACATAACATGATTTCCTATTTGATGTACCAACAACCAGTATAGACCATCATCCTCTTTACTAATCTCCTTCACCGTCCGAGTGAAGAGATCCTGAAAAATACAAAAGTCAGGGAAGAAAGATACAAAACACTGCAATTCTTTAGTCATTTTAGATACAGAAAGCAGGTTATATTTGAACTGTGGAACATAAAAAATATTAGATATAGTACTTCTGGAAGATAAACTGCTTGATCCTGTGTGAGTGATCAGTATTCCGAATCCTCATTACTAATGAAATCCAAATGATCTCTGGATTGATCAGAAGATCCTTTCAGTTTGTTAGAATCCGTTAGGGAGATGCACCTTCTTAGGCACAATAGTCTCTATAGTTGTTGAATTTTCCAACAACTTTAAATCTGAAGCCATATGATTTGTAGCCCCTATATCAACAATCCATTCAGGATGTTAGGTACTAACATATGTTTAACCATACCTGTTGCTGCATTAGCAGCTGTAACATGTGAATCAGTAGCAGGTCCAGACATGATATTATTTTGATTCAGCAACTGAACAATGTGTTGATACTGTTCTTGAGTGAAGTGTCTAGGCCCAAAGTGACCTAAGCTTGATAGGCTATCTTGACTAAAACTGCCTGCATGTTGAGTTTCTGTATGTTGTGCATTCTTACTTTGTCCATCAACTTGTTGAGTTTTGTCAATAGCCTTTGTTCCTTCACTAGTAGATACATTGTAAGCAGCACTGCCATTGTTTGTATACCCCTTCTTTTTGAACTTAAAGTCTAGGGGATATCCTACTATCTTCCAACAGTTTTCCTTATTGTGTCCTCTAATCTTGCAAAATTCACAATACAGATGAGTATTCTCTTTGAATCTCCAAGGCAAGTTGGTTCTCGTATTCATAACCATGTCATAACCATCTGAACTAGACCCTGATGTCCCGACTGTATTGGCCACAGATCTTTGACCTTCATTACTTACCACCATAGCATAGGCTTGATTGATAGATGGTAGCGGACTCATTAACAATATTTGACTCCTAGCCTGAGAGTATGAGTCATTTAAGCCCATCAGAAACTGAAATAACTTCAACTTCTATAAATGCATGATGAAGTCTTTAGACTTCTCACAATCACAACCTAGTGGAGGGACTAAAGCTTCATATTCTTCATAAAGTTTTCATTCTAGAGAAATAAACTGAAACAGAATTTGTTCCTCAAGTTAGGATAGCTATTTCTTTGCGTAAATTGAAGGTTCTTTACCCAACAATTTTAGTAAATCTTTCTTGAAGATCCTGCCACACTGCTCTAGCACTCGAAGCATACATGATATCTCCTAACAGATTCTTTGCTACTAAATTCATCAGCCACGACAACACAATAGCATCTACTCGTTCCCGGTGACCCCAGATACTTTCAGGAAAATTTCCTTTATCACAAACCCCATTTACCATTCCGAACTTATTCCTACCAAGAAATGCAATTCTCATAGAGCGATACCAAATAGCATAATTTTCAATACCTATCAGTTGAAATGAGATGATTTGAATCCAACTGACATCAGATGGAGATGAGAACAGTGGATGGTTGTAATCCATTACAGGAGGTTGATTTGTGAAAAGCTCTGGAAGGGTTTGCATTCACTTCACTCCCTTGTTCCAGTTGAACACCATTACTAGCCATTATCGAATTTCAAACTTTCCTTTAATTTCCCTAGGTTGAACACTGTAATTGTGCGGAAGAACTTCAACTATTAATTGCCCAGATTCACGATCTAGGCTCTGATACCATGAACTTTTATTGATATATCAAGAATAATTGTACATTGCAAGAAAAGTAAAAAGAAGGAAGAAGATGACATCAAGTAGTAGAGATTTTCTTAAGATTTTTTCTCTTAACTTGTACGTAGCAGTAGCTACTGTTGTGATTTGTTAATACTTAACTAACTACCTGATTGGGTAGTTATAACTACTTAATTATCCTTCTAAGTAATAGAATTTATAATTTTGTCCCTCTCTTTATTTCTCTCAACATTTCTCTTGAAAACACATTATACCAATAGTAAAATGTAAAATAAAACTAAAATTACATGAACAGTTTTTTTTAAAAAAAAAAAGAAGAAGAAGAAAGAGAACATGCTAACAAATATTTTTTTAAGCATGAAAATGATAATAATTCATTTTGATATTATATCAAATGAATAGCTACAATATTTATACATGTATTACGGAAACTTATTTCTGTGAGTATTCTAGGTGGTATAGTCGTATCATAATAACTACTCCTATGTAGGGGTGAATTTAGGAGTTTGGGAGGGTGTTTTTCTCAAACCCTTTCGATAAAAAACTACATTGTATATATAAGATGATTATTTTTTCAATTTTATACATACATATATATAAATTTTAAACCTCTAAAAGACAAAGACTAGAGGTTGACTTAGTGATTTAGGAGATTCAAATTTATCTTGAGATTTCAAGTTCAATCTCAAACACGACATATTTTTACTTTTCTAACCCCCTTATTGTAAATCTTGAATCCGTCAGTGCTCTTATATTGTTGATTTTATGTTTTTTTGATGTCGTTGATGGTGATATTGCTTCTAGTGCAAATGATGGCTTTAGAGCAAAAGATGACCTCCATATTGTGGGACCACTAAATTTAAATTTACGTCGAAAAGTTTCATAATAAAAATAAAATATTTCCTAATAAAGACAGATTTCATATTTAATAGCGTTTAAAATTATAATTTTTAATCAAAAATAATAGAGTACTTATGAATTACGATTTCACTATAATCATCGAGTGTTTACTGACTTTTGTGTAAGTGATGTCTTTTGGCATTGCTTGGATTAAATAGAGAAAAAAAGAAAAGACAACTTAACAATCACCGTACCTCATAACACATTACATGATTTTCCATCTTCAACAACTACTTACGATATTTATACCTTCTTTTCCTCTCCTTTTTTCCTCATGAAGATCCTTATTTATTACTCTCTTTTTAAAATAAATTTTTTTTGCAAGTATGCAATCTTTAATAATATCTTGAAAATAAAGATATGTATGAAGTACCATTTTTTTTATTGTCAAATTTTATATATTTGAGTTAATTAATGGAACTTGTGCGTTCAGTTTATTTTTCCTCCTTTGATTAAAATTTAAAATCTTGTATTTGAATGCTAATATAGTTGGTCAAGTCATTTTACTTGTTGCCTAATTTGCATCAATTAATTACTTCTTGATTTCTACTTTAATTTCTTTTTATTCAACAGTTCCTGTCAAAGCAATTTGTTTTAGTTAATTACTTTGTTATATACTTATTTATCCACCCATATTTCCAATTATATCATCTCACATCTCTTAGGCCTTGTTCTTATGAATTAAATTAAATTTTTACAAATATCAAATTCTAAATAAATTAAATTTCTTATACGCCTTTAAATTATTCTTTCAACACAATCCTATAAAGATGGGGTGAATCAAACAACTCTTATAGATAACATGTTTTGTGACTAGTGTATATGGTGGTAAAATTAGCCCCCCAAAAATATAACCCACCTAATCTTTGAGCAATTTTTGGTTCCTATTTCGAGCAATTTCCTAAATATAACTAACTAAAATATGAAGTATATCAGATGTGGATGATCCGACGGTAAAAACTTACACATATCGAATATATAAATTCAAACATTATAAAAATGACATGTGTCATTTCTTAATTATAATTATTCATATTTAACTGTAGTAATAAGGAGGAAGAATGAGAAATAGACAAACTATCCACCTCTTTATAGTTTATATGCTTTGCTTATTCTCATACAGCTTTCAACAAGGGTTGAGGCAGTCTCCAAGAATCTTCTTTCGATCTCTGGGATTTTGATGGAATCAATTGTCGGATAAATTTATATTTTTGTCTAATTTTAATTAAGTTGTTTTATTTATTTTTTATTTGTTCAACTACGTATATGTTGTTGTTAATTGAAGGGTCCTTGATTACGAAATTTTGACGTGATTCTGTGAATAGCGTAAAGTGTTAGGTAGAATTAGTTCGAGAGAATAACCCTAAAAAATTAGTACACGTGATTGAGAGATAATTGTAGTAAGCAAGATTTATGATTGATAGAAAATAACTCAACGAGATAATAACACATTAAGAATTTATTCCGACATTTGGAGAAATCAATCTCCTATATATATATATTTAAAAAGTCACATTATTTACTTGTTAACTTATTTACTCTTGTTTTTATTCTTTGTTAGATTAATATAAAATCTACCGTATACGTTCAGAAGTTGATTAACGTGATATTCTTGGTGATACAAAAGTTAACTGGAATAATTTTTTGTGGGATCGACTCTGAACTTAAACACCGGGTTATATTTGCGAGAACTGCTTATTCTTTTTGGGACAAGTTTTGGACGTGATCACGTTGATTAAAGTAACTTCTAAAAGGAAATAAGTAATGAATATCTATAACGGTGTACATGTATAGTAATACCCTGTTGCAAATCTTATACTCGCCAGGGAAGAACAACATTAGAAATGAAAATAAGAAGACAACAAAAAATATTTATACAATTAAAATTTGAACAATATATGACTAATAAGTGGAAAATCTAGTCTAGAACAACACGAAAGAATTAGAGAAAAAGAAAAAACAGGTGAAAGAAAAGTAAAGATTGCTTTCATTTTATTTATATCTTCACACAAATTAAACCATCTACAAGAACTCAATCAAATAAATAAATAAATAAATAAAAATCTGCATCATTGTTAAAGCATGCACTAATTTTAAATTTTGTCATGCCAGAAGTTTTCTTAACACAATTATACCAACTTTTCATCAACAAAAAATTTAGCTCTCCATTTATACTTCTTCATCCAACATGATTGAAACAATCTCATACCAAGCATTTTATCATAACAAGAGCAGTTCTCAAGCTACATAGTCTTAGTTTCCAAATTTAGCCAATATGTCACAGAACAACAATAATGTAAATGGTGCATCCAAGAAATTTTTTCAACCATCACGGCGCCTTCCTACTCCTGGAAAAGCCACTATTCTTGCCATGGGCAAGGCTTTTCCTCCACAACTCGTCCCTCAGGATCGCTTGGTTGAAGGCTATATCCGCGACACAAATTGTCAAGATTTGGCGATTAAGGAGAAATTAGAGCGCCTTTGTAAGAAAACATTGCTTTATATTAATGTTTCATGCTTATGATCCCATTTTCTGATAACTTATAGAAGATGACATCATAAGGAAATTTTTTCACTAATAGTATATTTTAACGTGTTGTAGCAAGTAACGTATCTTATTTTCATGTTTCAAATATGACTATTACCTGTAGTTATGTTGTGATGACCTAATAGTACAAATATNGTGATGACCTAATAGTACAAATATTCTTTTAACTTATATAGATAGTATAATGTATTATAACAGGTAACCAATCTTATTTTCAGGTTATGAATCTGCAAATAGTAGTTATAATGTCAGAGTATATGAGTTGAACTCTGCTTTTCTTAGTCACTTTTCCATGTTGTTCCTGTTTTGATTGTTTGTATGTAGGCAAAACTACTACTGTGAAGACAAGATACACAGTGATGTCAAAAGAAATTTTGGACAAGTATCCAGAGCTAGCAACTGAAGGCACACCAACAATCAAGCAAAGGCTAGAAATTGCGAATCCAGCTGTTGTTGAAATGGCAAAACAAGCAAGCCAGGCATGCATCAAGGAGTGGGGAAGGTCAACTGATGAAATCACTCACATTGTTTATGTTTCTTCAAGCGAAATACGCCTTCCAGGAGGTGATCTCCACCTTGCAACTGAGCTCGGATTGAGGAGTGACATTGGACGCGTAATGCTCTACTTTTTGGGATGCTATGGTGGTGTCACAGGCCTTAGAGTGGCCAAAGACATAGCTGAAAACAATCCAGGGAGCAGAGTTCTGTTGACAACTTCAGAAACTACAATTCTTGGATTTAGGCCACCAAATAATGCCAGGCCATATGATCTTGTTGGTGCTGCACTTTTCGGGGATGGAGCTGCTGCTGTCATAATTGGAACAGAACCAATTGCGGGAACAGAGTCCCCTTTCATGGAGCTGAATTTTGCAATCCAGCAATTCTTGCCAGGGACAAAGAGCGTGATCGATGGAAGACTCACTGAAGAAGGGATAAACTTCAAATTAGGCAGAGACCTCCCTGAGAAAATTCAGGACAACATTGATGAGTTCTGCAAGAAATTGATAGCAAAGAGTGATCAATTGGATGAAGCTAAGTACAATGACTTGTTCTGGGCTGTTCATCCTGGCGGACCGGCTATATTAAACAGACTGGAGAACACACTGAAGTTGCAAAGTGGGAAATTGGATTGTAGCAGAAGGGCATTGATGGATTTTGGGAATGTGAGTAGCAATACTATTTTCTATGTGATGGAGTACATGAGGGAAGAGTTGAAGAATAAGAAGGATGGTGGGGAAGAATGGGGACTTGCATTAGCATTTGGTCCTGGCATCACTTTTGAAGGCATCCTCCTTAGGAGTCTCTAAAATGTTCCTGTTGTGAATCTGTTTTACCTTTGGTTTAAGGTTATTTAGGTTGTTCATTTTCTTTGTACTGTCTTTTACACAGAATAAAGATGTTTTTCACTTTTTATTTTTGTTTCTATATTTGAAGCTAAAATAAGAAACACATGAGTTTCACAATTCATGCAATTTTAAGTTGTTGGAACTATGGAAGAATGCCACCATAACAAATGAAAGAACATTATTAATGGAGGAAGGATGTTAAATTAGTCCACTAATGGTGTGAACAATATTTTCATGCCCCTTAATTTGACTAAATTCAACATGTCACTCACTTTTTATATTATTGAAAATATAAAATTTAACTGTTTAAATTAACATACTATCTCTTTTTTATTTTTATTATAG
>JACEIK010004096.1:45331-57658 GCA_018107945.1 Datura stramonium
ATTATTAATAAATAATTCAACGTAATTTTAATTTTAGTGCACCGCTTTTTTACCCTCGCTTAATTTTTTCCTTTTTGAGAAAAGGGTTGATTAGGTAGTCCAACTACAAAAATAGGGCGGTGCACGATCTTCATTCATTCCGCTAAAGGCTAACCGTCAACCGTCGTTTTCTTCATATTTATATTTTGAAAGCCATACGACGACGTTCCAGTGGATTTCCGCCGTCTTCCTCTTCTATGGAGTGTTCGTTAACTTTGGCATTGCTTTGCAATTAAGCAATTTACTTTTTCTCTATCGATCTCGAAGCTTCCTATTTAGAAATTTTATTTTGTGGTAGAATTTTTTTTTTTAATAAATTTTCATTTTTCAGAATCGTAAAATTGCCACTGCTCATTTCAATCTCTGCTGCTTATTAAAGGTAGTAGTTCTGTTGATATGCTCTGTATTTGATTTCTTTCTTTTAGGTATTTTTAAGTGTGTATGAGATTTTAATTTCTCTGACAAAAGTTTTAAGATTTTGTTCATTAAAGATATAATTTTGGGAAATTTTGTGTTTGAATTGTCTGCCCCCTTTTGATGGGTTTTCATATTAGTTACTTAAATTTTGGTTGTTACTTCAATTTAATTTGTTTGCTTTACCAGCATTGAGTTTATAATATGGACAGACGTAACAACACAAACCAGGAGTCGAGCGAGCCCTTTGTGGTAAGTTGCTTTCATCCATGATTTCTATTTGTTTATTTTTTTTAAAAAAAAACACCTTTAATGGTAGGATTTTTTGGCAGACTCTTACCAGTTTTATGCTAAATAGAAGTAACGATGTTTAAATCCTCCAAAGAGGTGCATTTTGAGTGCAGCAGTATGTGTAGTCTAAACCTAAGTATGGGGATATTGAGGTTCATCTAGTTTGTTTGAAACTTAAGTGCTAAAAGGCAGGTCTTTATGGTTCCAGTGGATTCAGGGTCTCTTGGATCAGTTAATGGTACTTGGCATATGCATTTTCTGTGATGTTTGCTTATATGGAACATTTGTGTAATTTGCCCCTGGCAGGGATAGAAGTTTTTGATATATTCAGGATCATTCAAAGCCCTCCTCATGTGAGATATTCACCATATAAATCTTCACTCAGGGCGGAGCCACAGTTCGGTGTACCGGTTCGGCAGAACCACTAGCTTTGGCCAAGACCTTGTATTTGAGTTAAAAATCCACTTATATGTATAAATAATTTATCCAGAACCCATTAAGCTACCTTTTTTAGAATTCAGAACCTATAAACTCAAAATTCAAGCTCCGGCTCTGTCGTTACTCGAGTAATGATGTCTAGAGACAAAATTTACACCATTTTGAGTTGCAGAGCTCCTGACCACATTTCATCACTCTGCTCTCCACGTTAAAGTTAATGTGCTTTGATAAGTTTCTGAATAGCATCCCTCAGAATCCTACTCCAGCACATTTCTTTTGAAATTCCAGGAACAACGTCCATCACACTTCTAGTCTAGCGATTCAGGCTTGTTCCATCTGATAAGTCTATTTCAAAGAGAGTTTTTTAACTGGAGATTGTTAGTTGCTTATTGGTTTTAGTACATGCATCTATTTCTGCTTTTAAGACTATTCAAGTCACTGTAATTCAGATTGCTTTTTAATTTAAATTTTGTATCTTCTTCTTCTTCTTCCTTTTTTTTTTTTTTTTTTTTGTGTGTGTGTGGCAATGAATTTGGATGTGTTGATTTGGCTACTTTCAACTTCAAATAACATATTTCTTGTGGCATTCCGTCCCTGGTCTCTCTATTTGTTGAAGAATGTTTAGTTGTTGAATTCTTTAAGCCGAATATGCTTTTGTGCTCCGACTCAGATGATTGGCTGCACTGTTAACTAACGTTATATTTTTGGTTACCAGCCCATACAATTGAAAGTCCTCTAGATTTCTAGTAACCGGGTCGTTGAATTGTCACCTGCAAGGATTGTGTCATGGATGGAGTTAACAATTTTTGCTTAATTTTTCTTCGAGTTGTCATAAGTCAGAGTTTTTCCTTTACAATGCATGGAGAGGGTATCCAGTTGATCTTATCAAATTATTGAATCATAGCTAGTGGCTTGTTCACCTTATCAATCTTTACTTTCTTCCTGGAGGGGTTGCTATATAAAGACAATTAAGTGGGAAAACAACTTCTACCCTAGAGTCTGAACATCTTTACTTTCTTCCTGGAGGGGCTGCTATATAAAGACAATTAAGTGGGAAAACAGCTTCTACCCCAGAGTCCAGTTCAGACAGACATGGACAAGGATATCTGAGACTCGGGATACTTATCTTTGTTCAGTGGCACTCGGATAGAAGCTCACTCTTACCTCCTTTCTTTTCGCAAATTCTTAGAATCAGATGCAGTGCTGGTAATAAACAGAGTAGCAGAGAACAGTGAAGATAGTTAGGGGTGGATTTGAGGCTTCAGGCGATGGAAACTTAGGACTGAGGTGGGAGAAAATAAGAATGGGAAGTATTTGTTGAATTAAATATCTAATTCTTAAACTTTGACTTAGATCTGCTACGTGGAAAAACCATTGCGCCTTGTGATAAGACATTTCTGTGGTTTCTGCTCAAATTTAATATGTAAGCAATCTTGTATTAACTTGCTCCTATCGGGAAAGCATTAGAAGATTGTTGGTTGTAAGGAAGGCCTTCATACATTGCTAGTTGTATTTCATATTTGATGCGAGATGGTAACCAAGAGTGAGAGGAAGCGGAATGCTACTCCTAAGTTTGTTTAAGTGCTGAATGGATAATAATTGAAGTAAAGTTCATGCAAATCGAAATCTGAGGCTGAATCAAAGTAACTGAAGTCCTTGAAATTTAAGTGCATAGAAAGTATTCAATATCTGAACTGAATGATAAAGTGAAGGACAAAGGAATCGAATCTATTAAGGAAATATGTTGCATACTCTCTAAATGGTTGATAACATACTGACATCTTGTTGTTTCATTCACTCTCCATTTTTTCACAATGTTTGGGGTTAACCTCCAGTAATTTATACAGATCCACTAGCTAACTGCTTAGGGGTTGTGTGCTGCGACAAAAATAGTTTCTGATATTAGGCATGTGACTTTACAAGCTTCACTAATAACTTAAGCCATGCTAGGCAATGTAACTGAAGGGAAATCCTGTATACCTACCCCCGTGTTGATATGAAATTAGGTCAAACAAGATTTGAAACAGGAAAGGGAAAGCTGTGGTGGAGGACTGAGTAGTTAAGGATACCAACAGCACCCACATCTCCTCTTATTTCCTAATCCACATTTCTACTAACGCCAAGCCCCATATGGGTAGACAGCCTAGATAAGCATAACTGCAAAACTTTGGCCCATTATCATCCCTACCTATGTTTGGAATTTCTGATTTTTCTTCCAGTCATGTTGCTCCATGAATTAATATAATACATGGCAAGGTCACTACCATTTAGGCGGACTTGGACTATGACAGGATATCAGCAATTTTCCCAAGAACTATGGGCTAAAGATATGAACTTATATCATATATAATTTGTCTTTTGTCTTCTTTTTTAAGTGTATGTCTATTGATAATCCTCTACTTACTGTTCTGAAGCATTTGTTCCCAAGCCTTCTAAAAGTTTTTCTTGTCATTTATTATTTGAACTTCATGCGGTCCCCTTTTTTGACCAGGCGAATAACAGCTCTTTAAGAAACAATAGGGTTATCCCTCAGCTACTTACCTCTGTGCCGGCTCTCAATGATGCTGCTTCCTATCTTTCCGAGACGACATCTTTATTTACTCGCTGTTTCATGGATTATTCTGGTGAGCTTCATGACCTTTTTCATTTAGTCCTTTTCTTTACCCTTAGTAAGTTTATTTCCCAAATTCATTTAATGATGATTGGTTGAGATAGGTCGTTAGGTAATTGTTGATCCATTATGATTTTGTATACTTCAATGTGTTTTAGAATTTCTACCTTTGAAAGTCTTCTATTTTATTTTTTTAGAATATTAGAAAAAGTTCCCTTTTTGAATTTATTGCCAATTTATCCAAGTAATATCTTCTAGGTTAGATTTCCTATACTGGATTATGTGTATAAGCTAATGGGACATGTGAAGCTGTTGATCTTTACTACTTAAGATATGGCTCACTTTGTGGTGTAACATGACCGAAAGTTGGTCTTTATCCTTTAAGTGAGGGAAAAATGAGTGTCCTATTCTTTGTTTGCATACTTGGATCATATTTGTTTTGAATTGAAACAATGTATCTTAGTATCACTAAATTTTTAGGTTGAGGCTCTAGAAATTAGAAATTGAGTTTTTAAACTTTTCTTTCGTATTTTCCTCTTCCACATTAGATGTAACACAGTTATATGAATTCCTGAACTCTGGTGTGAGCAAATTCCTTTCTGGTTCTCCTAGAATTTGACGAACTGTGTTGTGGGTTATCAAGTTAGTGCTTGTATGATGTCTTTTCCTGCTTCCAACTGTAACAGAATCTCCCTCCAGAGGTTTTGGAGGTCAGGAGATGGTTACATTTGGTTCTGCAGAAACTAGAGGATCCCCGGCCTTCAATGCTGCTTCTTCAAGTGGAAGTGATTTAGCTGTTTGTAAACCATCTCAACCATCTGGTGATGCTCCACTTCTCCATGAAGGATTAAAGAGGACCTTATCTAGAGAATCTTCTAAAAGAGGTAGTGCAGCCATGAACTCGGAGGATCTATCCGAGGGTTCGAGTTCTCAGGTTCTATCAACGCATGCCAGCCCAAATGGCATTTCCATTTTCCAAGGGTATGATTATCTGAATGAATACAAAGTTTGGCATGTTAAGTTGCCAGATCATATGCTTGTTAGTATGTATAGTCATCTTCACATCGATAACTGAAATTTTTTAAAAAAAACACTGAAACTACATAGAAGCTGCTGATTTTCCGTGAAACTCAACTTAGAGAACCTTGGAAGCTGTCGTATTCCTTTCTTGCAGTCGAAGATTTATCTATTTTTTTATTCTACTGATTTTATAGAACAGTTGATATTGGTGGTACTACCCGTTGATATAACTCATGCTCTTATTGAAGTAATTTTCCTCACGATTTTTGCATTTCTTTTAGCCTTATAGAGAGGGTGAGAAGGACAGTTCGTGGCTCAGCTGATGATATTGGATGGCTACAACGTGCTTCACATATGCCTCCGGTTGAAGATCAAACTGATAGATTTGTTGAGATCCTTGATGATATTAGGTAAAAACACCACTTGATGTGCAAATTGACTGCAACTGTCAACTCAGACACAATTTGACCTGTTCTAATCTCTTTATGTCAGGCATGGACTACATGGCTTACCAAATTCAATGGTTTACTTGTTAGTTCCAGGTAAAAGCACCCTCCTTCTGATCAATCGTGATAGTAAACAACCAGAATGGTTGAAGTTTGAAACTAGATCTGTCTCATAGAATTTATGGAAAGCGTATCAGTTGTACCGTGCCAACAGTGTCTTGTATCAGTGCAAATATGTGGATTATTTTCCCCCAATTGCCCTGCATCTTTGACCATATTTAGGGCCGTACTTTTTTCAGGGCCTTTTAATTATTAGTTATTAGGGTATTTCAACAACAACAACATACCCAGTGTAATTCCACAAGTTGGGTTGGAGAGGATAGAGTGTATGAGGACTTCACCTCTACCTCGTGGAGATAGAGAGGAGGTTCCCAAAAGACCCTCAACTCAAGTGCAGCAAATCAAAGTAGTTATGAAAAGGGAAATACGACAGTGAATAAAACATACCAATTGATAAGAAAAGCAATATAGAACATTTAGAAAAAAGAACACTAACAACAACGAAATAATGCGGTAACTGGAACACATTAGACAACAAATAACTAAAGCAAGAAACTACATGTATAAGGCTAATACTACAACAAACACGGTGCTTCCTAACTTCCACCAAATCTAATCCCACCGAAAAATGAGAAGACGCTCAACTACCCACCAACGTTCTACCTAATCCATGACCTCCATACCCTCCTATCTAAGGTCATGTCCTCGGTAAGCTGAAGCTCTATCATGTCCTGTCTAATCGCCTTTCCCCAATACTTCTTCGACCAGTGTCTACCTCTTCCCATATTCACTATATCCAACCTCTCACATCTCTTCACTAGGGTATTTCTGCTCATTTCCTCTTCACATGCCCAAACCATCTCAGTCTCGCTTCCCCCATCTTGTCCACCAAGGAGGTCACTCCCACCTTGTGTCAGATATCCTTATTCCTAATCTTATCTCTTTTAGTATGCCTACACTTCCATCTCAACGTCCTCATTTCCGCAACTTGCATCTTCTGGACGTGCGAGTTTTTGACTGGACAACACTCTGCTTCATACTATAAAGTCGGTATAACCACCACTCTTTAGAACTTATTTTTAAGTTTTGGTGGTACCTTTTTATCACACAAGACTCTCGAGCCTCCATTTCATCCACCCCGCACCAATACGATGTGTGACGTCTTTGTTGATCTCCCTATTTTCTTGGATTAAAGATCCAAGATACTTGAAACTTTTTTTCTTGGCGATGGTCTGTGCATCAAGCCTCACATTTACACCTACCTCATGTGATGCATCACTGAACTTACACTCCCAATATTCTATTTTGGTCCTGCTCAACTTGATCCATATAGATTTCAGGGTTTGTCTCCAAACTTCCAGCCCAGCGGTAGCTCCACCACAAGTCTCATCAATCAGTACTATGATATGCCATGGCATCTCAACTTGGATACGTCGCATCAATACATCCATCACCAAGACAAATAAAAACGAGGTAAGAGTTGATCCCTGATGTAACCTATCTTGACTTGGAAGTGCTCCGTGACTCCTCCCGCTGCTCTTACCCGAGTCATGACTCCATCATACATGTTCTTCATCACCCTAATGTAAGTCACCGGTACACCTCTAGCCTCCAAGAATCTCCATAGGACCTCCCTTGGGGCTTTGTCGTAGGTCTTTTCTAGATCAATGGACACCATAGATAGGGGATGCTGGAAAATTGATCTTATTGTTCAAGGTGTCTGGAAGTTATGAGCAAGCTAATCATCTTTAGTAGCATATGTCCTGATATTTGCTGGTCTTCTCATCTCTATGCAGGTCTCTTTAGCAATCATGGACCACTTTACTTTGTCAATACAAAAACAAGCTTTTCAAAAATGGGACTTGCTTGTCATATAGCCAAAATTCATAGCGAGGTATAGGTATCTGACTTGTTTGTAAACCATCTATGCAGTTTATCGCTTTCTCTAATACCACCAAACATAAAATATGCAGGCCTCTGTGGAGAAGAATGCAAGAGAAATTAAAGATTACATTGAAGAAATTTATTGGGGCTCCAGGAAACGTGTCTTGCTTCTTGGACACAGTAAAGGGGGAGTAGATGCAGCAGCTGCTCTGTCCATGTATTGGACTGATCTGAAAGACAAGGTTGCAGGGCTGGTTTTAGCACAGAGCCCATATGGTGGAAGTCCAATTGCTTCAGACATTCTACGAGAAGGACAGCTTGGTGATTATGTAAACATTCGCAAGCTTATGGAGACCCTCATCTGTAAAGTAATCAAGGTATATCCACTAGTTGGCGCTTCTCATTTATTGATGTGCATCTGTTATCCTGGTGTAGCTTTGTCTTGTTTTCTGTTCCAATATAGTACACAATTGGATAAATTTCTCTTTGATGCTGTAAATCATCACTAATAGCTCTAGGGTAATTCTCTGTTTCGCTGTGGGTCAACATGTACAAGGAAGAGTAATATGCAAGATTCCAACAGTATGTATTTGCTTTCTTTCAAAGATTACTTGGACTTTGTTTTGGGGATACAAAAGAAATTAAAGGTGAAGAATGTTGAAAATTGAAGAAAATAATTGGAATGGCAGCCAGGAAGACTATGATGGAAGTATGGCTGTTCAATGAAAGTTCAAACCTGGGGTTCAAAAGTTTTCCCCTTTTTGCTGAGGCATTTGTGGGTGTGTAATATTTTGTTGTAGATTTCTACTGGAGTTAGGTAGTCAGACTATGAAATTTGAAAAAAGCTTTAAGGCACTTACAGAATATCAAATATTCGTCCAAGATAACCTTGCGGTCTGCCTTTACTCTTCCTGTTATTAGGAGGGGATTAGTTTAATGGTCTTTGAAAGTGGAGATCATAGTGGTTCCTTTATGCCAGGTAAGTGGTCAGAGATCCCTTTTGAAAGCTTTTTCTTGATTGTGTGAATTGTGCACCAAAAAGTCCTGTATGGTTCCGTTCTTATGTGTATACAGTTTCCCTTCTGGTATAGTAGCAGAAGGGAGCTAAATTTGTTGTTTATATGATTCATCGATGTTAGGTTTTCAGTAAAAAAGTGTGAACAACAGGTTTTCAGTAAAAAAGTGTGAACAACAAGTGATGGGATAAAAGCGAAAAAGCCGTGGTGGTGGAGGTGGTTTTAAAACTTGACATGACAGCAGAACTAAATCTGTGTTTGTCTGTTGTGTATGAGAGCGAGAGATAGTTTAATGAGAATCTGGAATCAGACAGCGAAGGGGAGATAGAAATTTCTAATGATAACGGATTTTATTTGTTTTCAGAGATGAGGGGTTGGAATGGATTCAATATAGCTCCCTTCATTCTCTTATTCCTTTCTGGAAAGTGCTGTTTAAACCTACATTGGCAGAGAAATTATGCAGGCACTATTAAGGTTTTTTGGTGAGAAGTCAGTAAGCTATTCAGGTGGTGTTCTTCAAACCTTTGTTGGAACTTACCCGACAAGGAATTTCGCTACCTTAGGACCGTTATAGTTGCAGTGGATAGTGATTTCTTGACTGTAGATTTAGCTTCCAAGCATCGACTCAAAAATGATCAGAAGCTAGTTGTAAATTTCTTGGCTGTTAAGCTTGAAACAACTTGTTTTGAGGAATTATAAACAGAAAAAACATGCCTATTCTGTTATTTTGGAATGATGACTTGTAACCTTATCCTATTAGTTGTGGAGTGCATATTGTGTGGTCCAACAAGCTACATTGACTGACTGGATGACGTGGTTGAAAAAAAAAAGAGAAACACTGCTCATCCTTGTTTCAGAGAAAAACTGATGAGCCAGGAGATTCCCTGTGGAAGTTTCAAAATATTGAAGTCATGATTAAGTTCATGCATAAGCTGTTAAGATACCTGTAAATGGTGTGAACCTGCAAGTTACACTTCTCTTCAGAGTTTTATCACATAAGAGGACAAGAAAAGCGGAGTACATAGTTGGAGTGACATTAAGTTTTTCTTTGTTACTTATTATGATTATATATATACTTGCATCCGCGTAAGCAGTGTATGTGTTAGTATATAGATAATATTGTATATATAAGTTGTTGCCATTCTGGACTTTCTCCTTTTCCTTCTGGATGCAGAATCACTGTTTGAAAGCCCAAGTGTTATATAATATGTCACTTGTTCATCATCGATTGTGTTAGCTTTTCAAAGGATTTACAGTGGTTCTGTGCTACTCTACTCATTTCTTTTATTGTTTTGGGTTGGATGCTTAGATTCGTTTACATGATGGTAGAGTTGAACTTGGAAAACTTGTTTTTAGGATTCTCTTCTCTCTATTTGTTATATTTCTCTGGTTTTTTCCTTCTCAATTCAGCCCATCCAGTCTCTAACTTACTCTAGGCCCATTTCTTATCCTGTTGAGATATCTTTCCATATCTGCTACACGTTCAGTCGTCTCTTAGAACTCCAAGCCTCTACTTGGCCTTGCAACTCCTACTTCCTAGAAAGAGGCAAAAAGTTTTCAAATCCACACGTAAACCCTAGGATTAGGACACACGTGTGGGAGAGTGTTATAGCAACTATTTTTAAATGGTTTATGATAGTCCTAAGCTACTCTATGCGTTGCCTTTTATGGGTTGAATGTCCAGATTCTTTTGCGTCAAGATTTACATTCTGATGTAGAGGGTGTAGCGGAATTGTTTTCCTGAAAGACAGCTATCTCTCGACTTGGATGTTCTTAGCATGTTGTTTTCTTTTCTGGTGCTCATAGAAAGCAAAGGGAAAAGAGATAATCCAAACATGACATGCTCCACATGGCAGATATATGAGGAATTGTTTTCTTGCAGAGTGTTGCATTTTGTGTTAGGTATTCTAATATCAACTGCTGTTCTGAAGGGGGACATGCAAGCTTTGGAAGATTTGACTTATGAGAGGAGGAAGGAATTCTTGAGCAAATATCATTTGCCAAGGGAGCTTCCTGTTGTTTCCTTCCAAACGGAGGCCAGCATTTCTCCAGCGGTTTTGGCCACGTTATCCCGTGTGGCACATGCAGAACTGCCCACATTTTCTGCTGCCCAACCTGCAGCTACATTCCCCGTGGTGATGCCTCTTGGCGCTGTGATGGCTGCATGTGCCCAGCTTCTTCAGATCAGGTATGGTGAGAAGAGCGATGGGCTTGTCACTTGTCGTGATGCAGAAGTCCCTGGCTCGGTGGTGGTTAGGCCAAAACGGAAACTGGATCATGCTTGGATGGTATATTCTGAATTAAATGATAACCCGACAGAAGCTGATGCATCTCAAGTTTGTGAAGCTCTGCTAACATTACTAGTAGAGGTAGGACAGAGGAAAAGACATGAACTATCTAATAAAGATGAATGAAGCGTATACAAGAACATCCTCTGGCCTCTGGATATTGATGCTTAAACTGTTTCCACGAGGCATTTCATTTTTCATGTCATGGTATGCTATGTTCCAATTGTATTTATTAAAAATTCAGGTGAATAGAATATCGAAAAATATGCTTTTAGTACCTTCTTGATAGTTTATTCATGTAATTTATTTTACCTTATCAAGAAAAAAGATATAGAATATAGAAAAATATCCCATGCGTATTGCCCGCCCCTCTCCCTTTTCTTTCAAACAGGGAAGAAGGGAAGGATTTCGTTCTTTTTTGAATTTGCTCTTCCCTGTCCTTGGTCTGAAAATAAAGATGAAATGTTGCTGGAAAAAGAAGTGAAGAATGAAGCAAATTCCTGCAGCATACGATGTGGTATAAAACTATGTCAGAGAGTATATTCTGATGTGCAGATTTGCTTCATCTCTCCAACTCCAAGTTCTCATGTTTCTTTCTTTCCTTGTGCAATTGTTCTTTGGAGTTGCAAATTCACTACGTGATAGATATTTTTTAGATAGGCATAACTTCATGGTGATATTGTTTTTAACTATGAAGAATTGTAAACCTTAGTACATTTTGTGTAGCTTTAGATATATTTGAAAAAAGAAAAAAAAAGGAAGTCTGATGTTTTGAGTTGACACCAAAAAGTAGGTGCGTGGCATTCTTTTTGGGACCCCAAGGAAGTGTCGAGGAAATAAAAATAAAGAACAAGATTTGAAGGTGTACATTTGTATAAGTTACCACAAAGGGTTAAATTCTAATGGTGCGCTTATAGGATAAAACAATCTTCACACAACAATTGTATGTTTAATTCTCATTGTTCTTGTTCCCTCTTCCTCCTCCATGTAACAAAAATACTTTCCGTAACAATGACCTGTTATTTTTTTAGGAAAATCAGTTGAGGTTCTATTATATATAGCTGCATTCCGTAAATAGTTTTCTAGTTAGTATATATCACTTGGACCGTTTAACAGTTAAATGACTAAAAAAAATGTGGCGAGATGTATGTGGTCTCTTCATTTTTAATGAAGATTTCAAGCTTGAACTTTGACAATGGAAATTTCCCAGGAGGAAGTGTTTTCCCTTTAATGGATCATTTAGCATAAGTTCCAACTAATATTACACTGTATGGTAGTTAAATTAAAATATTTATTCACTTTAGTTCATATTTCAGTTTATTATTTTTTTAGCTATTTTTAATTTTCTTTTTCGTAATATTTTTTAGGAGTAAATTTCACGGATGGTCATTCAACTTTATATTTATTACTCAAAAGTCACTTTTCTTTAATTTGTTACACAAAAATTATTTAACTTTGTCTCATCTTTCACAAAAGTATCCTACCTAAAATGAGCCCTTATGTTTGAATGTAGGTTCAAAATAGTCCCTTAAATATACTTTTGAGCAGTTTTGAAACTTTAAACTTGCCAGATGTGAGCACATTTGGTCTCCATCAAATACTTGAGTTAATTGAAAAACATATTTAATATGGACTCACATTTAGATGCGTTTTCTTTGCACTCTCAACTCTTTTAGTTTATTGCATGATTTGGTGTAACTTTTAGGTGTAATTTACGTTATTTTCAAAATAATTTTATAGACATCTCCCCAAGTTTCTCTTAATAACTTTGACCTTTCATACGACATATGATACTACACTTTACTTTGTCTGTTTTTATC
>JACEIK010004096.1:119331-139740 GCA_018107945.1 Datura stramonium
TATTTTATGGAGAATACAATATTAATAAAAATATGTGTATTACTAATATGAATATTAACTATTATTCTTTTAAAACAAGTAATTTATGTATAACAATCTTTTTGATAAAGGAGAAAAAATCGCATTGTTTTGGGGAATGAAATTTAGGCAGAATGCTTATAGGGTGTATTTCGATTTTTAATCCACATAAAATATTGAAGAAGTTCCCAATGAAAAAATAAAATATTTTTATGAATAATTACATGTTGCTAGTAGTCTATTATGTGATGGATGTCTGCACTTTCAATTATCTGTTGCATTAAATTATTAAGTATCAAATCATATTGAAATATTGCTCAAGGAGCAATGAACTCTGTGACTGACTATATTCAAAAATTAATTGACCCGAATTTAGAGGTGTCTGATTCTTACTATAAGACGAAGAAATTGATGTATATGTCAAGACTCTCTTCGTGCGAATTGATTGTTGTAAAAATAATTGCAAGAGTATTGTGCTTCTTATGGATTAGATGAAATTTTCAACACAAACACATTTTAGAAAAAGCAGAAATAGTAGCAAATATGATAAAATGCATTCTAGAAAAAGCAGAACATCCTACACACTTTTACCAACCTCCATTTTCAAGTGAAACCAACCTTTGGATGTGGATTTTTAGAATTGATTTTTTCTGTTTTTTTAAGTGGTGGAACCAATGTATTTATATATATATATGATAAAATATGAAATGAAAATTTGTGTATTAGCACTGCATGAGCTAAATTATTTGAACACAAAAACGTTCTTTTAATGTAATTAATTCATGAATAACATATTTTTAAAAAATTTAAATCACTACATAATAATGTATTTATTATTCATCATCGCAAAACAATTTCTTTACTAATAATTGCAACATGTTTAATTCGTACATTATTAATTTTTACATAAATAATCTCTGGGTAATTACTTTCCAATCAAATGATCCCTCAATATATAAACATTTATTTTACCTAAAATCAATTGAAATGAAAATGTTGAGTGATTGAATAAGTATGTTTCACAAATAAACTTCAATTTCAATTAGTAATGAGATACACAAGGTCATATTCTACTCGAGAAAGTTTGAAATGGCATAAAACTACTATTTTTTTTCAAAAGATAAAACTTTTTAAAAAAAAAATTAGAATTGTATTTAATAAGTGGCTTACATCTCAAAACTATTCACTTTTGGAAAGAAGTTAATCTCTCATTAATTTTGTACATTTACATTGTGATTTGGCTAAAGTAACAATTGACTAGTCAAAATTATTATAATATACTGCAAATCAGGCTGTTCAACTCTTTTGGCATGTTAATAATTGTCATTATTTATGTTTGTTAGTATTACTTCACATTTTAAGGAGGTAAAGAAAGAAAAAGGCTTATTTTTATATTCTAAAAGCATTAATATATAAGGCTGGGCCACTTTAAATTTTAAAATTGCAAATGCCTTTGTTGAATTATTTTGCTCGTCAAGATCATATAAATTCAACAAAAAAAAAAGATTTACGTAATCTGATCTTAAATTTTTTATATTAATTGACCTTAACTTTTAAGGAAAAAATGTAAAACTAGATTACGTCTTTTCTCTATATATACTCCAGAGAGTAACTCTTTTTCTTAAGCAAAATATTTCTCTATTCCATTATATTTTAAAATTCTTCTTTCACCTAGTTTGATATCATGGAAAAGGTGAAATTTTCACTTATTAGCAAAATTGAAAAAGAGATTTTTCAAAAGATGATGGCCATGAATTTAGAGGTTGAATCATCCAAAAAAGTCATGTCGTTTTGGATTTTCTTAGGGTCTCGTGACCTCGACAAATTTTATCATAAAATTTCTTCTTGTGATAAAATGCTTTTCAAAAATCTTTATACTGAAGCTGAGACAGCTTTAAATTTTCTTGAATCAAACTCACCATCTGTTTCTCAATATTTTTGTCCACTCACTTCTGAAATTTTTAACCCTTCCCTCGAAGAAATTCTTTCGAGGAAAGAAAAAGTGAACAATGAGATATCATTCATCTATGATGCTTTTTGTTCCGATGGTTTTGAAGATACATCGATAAAGATGAATTTAGCATTGAATTCTAAATTGAATCCTTTTGTCAATGAATGGAATCCATCTTCAAAAGCTGTTGAGAGAAATCGTACTTTGTCCATGGCTTTTTCTTACGGACATTATTTCTTCAAAAAACAAGTGCTCAATTTCTTCATAAGGTACGTACATTGCAATAAAATAAAACAATATACATAGATTTTTAATCTTAATTAGTAGTATTTAGTATTCGATACTCTTTTAATTGCTACTATTTGTTCAGGATGTGCGGGGAGGATGCTGTACAAAATATTTTTCTATACAAGAAAGAAGGAGTTGCTGCCACATTTGGAAAAGTTATATTCAAAAACACCTCTATTTGTGTTTGGGTTTTGAATGGAGGCCATGATGAAAAAGGAAAATATTATATTGAACCAGGATATGTTTATTTGAAAAAATATGAACGTCGATTATTGTAATTTTATTACATTTGATAAGCATATGATAGTAACCTCTAATAAGTTTCTTGATCAAACATCTATGTTATTCATGATGTACTATCTATCTTTTTTATAAGATGAATGTTTAAAGTTTTTTAGTGAGGTATTTGTGTTTTTATTACGTCCATCTTCATATTCAGCGCAATTGGATTGATATTCATGTGAGATTTAATTACTTGACAAGGCAGAAAAATACATTTCTATTGGCTATAGTTATGAGACAAAGAATTACAAGTTATTTAATTTAGATACAGAAAAGGTGATTATTAGTAGATATGTTACTTTTGATGAGCATATATTTGGGATTGGTCAAAGAAAAATATTTAACATCAATTAATAATTTCAATTATAGAGGAAAAAAGTTCTAGCAGACATCAAGAGGAACAAGTAGCACATTCAGTTCAAACAGAGACATCCAGTCACCCACAAAGACATCATCATTTACCAACCCGTTTGCAAGATTATGTTGTTGGTAATGATAATGATTTATCCGAAGAAGATATTGTGAATTTTTGCACTATCTGCAGACTGTGATCCAGTTATTTTTGAGGAAGCTACTAAAGATGATCATTGGGTGGTACAATGAATCAAGAAATTCATGCTATTGAGAAAAAATAAAACATGAAAGTTGACTAATTTACCACCTTCAAAAAGATCAAATGGAGTCAAATGAGTATATAAGATCAAATACAAATTAACAGGAGAAGTAGATCGCTTTAAGGTAAGATTTATTGTTAAGGGATACAAGCAAAAAAAAAATATGCTGGTGATATTTTGAAGACATTCAATATGGACAAACAAAATAATTTTAACCCTAATTGAAGAGAAATTGAAGTTGACTAAAGATGGAACCGGTGATTTTGTTGATGCTGCGTATTTTAGAAAATTGGTAGAAAGTCTAAGTTACTTGATTTCTACTAGGTCTGATATTACTTATGAAGAAGGATTAATAAGCAGATTAATAAGCAGATTTATGGAATCTCCACATCAATCTCACTTGCAAGCAGCTAAGAGAATTATGAGATATATTCAAAGTATGCATTCTAATGGTATATTTTATTCAAAGACTAATGATAGTAGTATAGTTGGATCCACAAACAGTGATTGGGCTAGTGATATGAAGCAGAGAAAAAGTACTTCTGGCTATACATTTTATTTGGGATCTGGTGTATTTTTTTGGTCTTCAAAAAAGCAACAAGTTGTTGTTTTGTCAACAGCTGAAGCAGAGTACATGGCTGCAACAAGTGTGCTACAAAAGTATTATGGTTGAGAAGGATACTTGAATTTCTTCAACACAAGCAAGATAGTCCAGCAAAAATATTTTGTGATAGTAAACCTGTAATTAAGTTAACAAAGGACCCCGTTTTTCATAGGCGCAACAAATACATTGACATTAAATTTCACTTTATTCATGACTTGGTTCAAGATAAGGAGATAGTTGTTAATTATTGAAAGATTGAAGAATAAGTTGTTGATGTTTTCACAAAACCACTAAAATTGGACTTGAATATAAAGTTGAAGAAGATGTCAAGCGTGGTCAAGTTTGAAGATCTTGGTTTAAGGGAAGCTATTTTGGAAATAAACCAAGACTAGGAAACCTAAGTTGTTTAGGATTTAATATTTGATAGTTTATTTAATTCATATCTAGTTAGAATTTCTAAGTCAAAGTCATATTGGATTAGGTTTTCTAGTTCTAGTCTAATTTTATTTGTTAGTATTATAAATAGAAGGTGCTCTGTCACATATTTTTTTGTAGTGAGATAACTAAGCGTTTATGAGTTATTGAGTTAAAGCCTCCTACTTCTTCTCTCTAATTTAATAAATTTCTTCTATATAGCCATTTCTAAATCTTTCACTTGTGCATATATTATTTCTTTTGAATATTTTTTTTTTCCTTCAGTACAACATATATTTCTCATCTATATCTTCATCCATCAACGCAAGGAGAAAAACATCTTTTATATAGGTATATGATATCTCCCACAAGTAAATGTCAAAAATGTGAATAGTTAATTGAGGTGTAATGGAGTAATTAGCAGGATATAATGTGATTAGTTGTTACAAGAGCTACAAAGAACAACGATACCACTTTCTCCACTTTATGCTCACTAATAATCATACATTTTAGAATTATAGTTTTAATATTAAAATGCGTAAACACTAACACTAGTTAATCTCACATTTTATAGTTAATCTCACATTTTATAGACAATGAAATGTAATTATGTTTTATGACTTCCGATGACTTGATAATGCAAAAGAAAATTTACACTATCAGTATATAAAAATTAAATCTTTTTTAACCGAAAAAAAGTTAAATCTTAAATCTTACAGTTAGTTATGATAAATGGAAAATGTATGTTTTCACCTAAGCATGCAGGCAAGCAATTAACTTGAACTCACTCAGCAAAATTAAAGAAAGAAATTAGTTAATGCATAAATTAAACAGAACAGATTAAATATAGCTTGGCTATTTTTCTGAAACTTGAACTAATTAGAAGTAATTCTAAGACTTTTGACAACACACATGAAAAGGCACTTACTTATAAACTGTCTTTGGACTTCTTATGACTACAAGAATAACACATCCTTTAGTTCTTAGTTTTGTAGTATATTTGATGATGTCCTTGAAAGATGTTTCTATCTTTATTTAAACTGTAGTATATAACTATATATTAACCTGCAGGTGTGTCACTTTTACATAGATAATTAAACTCCCTTCTCCTACAGCTAGCAGCTGCTGCATAGCTCTCACTCAGTACAAAGCTTCTTTATACCATCAAATTAAAGTGAACTATATGGTCTATACCAAGATTGTCTAAAAAGGCAACCTAGAAACCAAAGTGAATAATAAGCTGCTGTAATTGGTAAGAACTTTTACACTGATAAGAGTAAAATTTCCTTACTCTGTCAGTGTATATGTTAAATTATAGTTATCAAAGTACTCATTGTATTTAACTTTAGTTTCATTGATCAAAGTGAGGAGTGAGCTTCATCTTTACTGAATTCAACAAGGCAGCAACTGTTTGTATACGAGGTGAAAGTTTCTGGACATCAGTAGTCGAGGAGACCTATCAACTTTGATGATAATAAGTCAGATCTGCTGGGCAATCTTTTATAGGAGAGTCGAATAACGAAGTATCATAAAAATAAGTAGACTACTATAATTGAACTGATTGCTTAATTAGATTTCCAAATCCCTCGTCCCTGTCTCACAGTGTTTCTCGTTCATTTGCTGTCCTAAAAGCCTCTCTCATGCTATTACAAAATTTAAAGACTTACCTGATTTGAAAATGTGAGCTACGCCTTAACAAGCAAGTAGAATACATCCTTTTTATATTCATGATCGTCTGTCTCTGCATGACTTATGACATATATTTCCGTTTTACTGCGGAACATACAGAAACATAATAAAATCTTCCATCATGCTTTCATAGAACACAAGGTTAATCAATGTAATAGATGAATACCTGTTAGAAGCAATTAAACACTAGGTCAAATTGTCTCATACAAAGAATAGCTAGTATGGCAATCATATTGCATATAGCACTGCATATCTGTCCAACAATTGTGACTAATCACTACATCACCATTCAGATGGGCTTGGCAGTGGATCAATGTAATCAAACATATCCATGGGAAAGTCATCGATGAAGCTATCTGGGGTAAGGGGGTATTCCATTTCTCTCTTCACAGAAATCTCAGAGCTTCCCTGTTGTCCTGAACACGATGACTCAAGAGGGACATGCACATTTCCTATGTCAGAAGCACTGAGCTGTCCGAAATAATCTAAGAAGTCAGTATCCTCAAGTTTCATGGGTAATTCTTGATGTTCAAGTGGGTGACCAAAGTTAGTTTCGAGTGGAATCTGAGGAAAAGGGAGCGGAATCTGCGACCAAATGCTGGTTCTCTTCTCATTGGGAGTGAACTCAAGTGGAAGCATGTCTGGCTCAAAAGAAAGTGAAGTTGAACTCACTAGCTCTGGCAATGGGACCGTGCTGTTTGTGTCAAAGTTATTCATATAGGATGACGAGCAATACTGGGACACGGACAAAGACCTCTCCTCTGCCAATGAGTTCAATTTTGGTGCCTGAAAATTCAAAAAGAGAATCCAATCCACAAGTTGACAGGGAAGAACAATGGAGATAAATCATTTGGTGAGAAAACATAAACATACAACCTCTGGCTGGTAGAAAGTGTAAGAGCACTATAATTAAAGCTTTTCCTTATCTTAAGCAATGGTTCTTCCTGTGTCATCTTAGAGATTTTGACTATACTATTACAAACTGATCCTACAAGTGCAGAAGCTGAGGGGTACAAGGTCCATAAAGTTTTCACATGTACATTTGATGGGATCTTGAGAAATGAACCAGCCGAAAAGGTTCTAGTGACTCAGCCAAACCAATTATACTGCAGATCCATCTAAATAAATCTGGTCAGAATTGACAACACTAGTGTGTGACATTAGTGATCTAAAAACAGGAAAAATGCTGTCGATATTAAAGAAAGCAAGATAATTTAGTTCTTTTTCCCTTAATATTGAGTGCTCAAGTGGGCAAGGGAAAGAGACTTCTAACATCATAAATTATTTATAAAGATTAAATAGAGTTCCAAAAGAACTGCAGAAAAAGATCCATTCTTCAGAGATCACAAGTTTTGGACTTAAGGACCTTCCTTTTTGGGACATTTACTAAGAAGGAACTGAGTAGAGTTTGTATTTAAGGAATGCAGAAAATGGAAACTGTTCCAACAACATTGCTATCCATAAACGTAATGACGATGAAAGCCACCTGTTATTTGACAACATTATCAAATACATACATTGCACCAAGACCAAATTCACACAAATTCTGAAACTAACAGAAAGCATAACATTTAATGAAAGAAAAAAAATCCATTTTGAGCAAAAGATGATGAACCAGAGCTTTATTGGGATGAAAAGAATAGTGAATTACCTCTACTGAAGGAACTTTTGAGAGAGCAAAGGCTTCCCTGTTGATATTCTTTTGTGGTTTACAAGACTGTGGCGCTGAGGCCCGCAGAATCTTAGCCAATCTCTTCCGCCGGCTACTCCAAAAATTCTTGACATCATTGTCAGTTCTTCCAGGCAAATATGTAGCAATTCTAGCCCATTTGTTCCCAAATTGTGCCTGAAGTTCAATTACGGTCCTCTCCTCATCTGCTGAAAACTTCACTCCACTTCTCACCCAAAAGAAAAGAAAGCCAAACACTAACACTAAGTATAAAAACAAACATCAGATATGCATTGCAAAATCATCAGTGCTATCACAGCAAATCTTCCCCCCCCCCCTTTGAATTTCTTCATCAAATGTCACAACTTAAGGGAATGCAAGAAAAATTAACATAACGCACAAAGAAACAGAGGAAAAACAACAAACCCTACCATGAAAATACTTCAACATATAACAAAATTTCCAAAAAAATCTCAGCAAATCGGCAATTCCAAGAACCCAAAAAAGCAGAACAAAGAAACCCATAACCAAAAAGTCAGACTAGTACAACAGTACCGATTTGCTGAAAACTTCATTTCATCAAATACATTTCCAGTTTACAGAAACACATACTAGCACTAAGCATAAAAACAAACAGCTGATATGCATTGAAAATCATCAGTGCTATAGCAGCAAAATTCTCACCTTTTGAATTCTCCATCAAATGACAACAACTTAAAGTGAATTTACAGGAAGAAGAAGTAACGTATGTCACAAAGAAACAGAGGAAAACAACAAACCCCTCCATGGAAATGCTTCAACATAGAATAAATTTCCACAAAATCCCAACAAATTGGCGAATTTGAATAACCAAAAAAGAAACCCCTGTTTCCTTATTTCTAACACCAAAAAATGCAGACCCCTTAAGAAATTCTGCAATTCCAACAAGTAAAAGATAGAAGAACAAAGAACCCATAACCAAAAACCCTTTTTGCAAACAATGCAACAGGTAACTCCAACTATTTCCTAACCTCAACAAAGCCAACCCCGCGATAAAAATGCGTCAACATAGAATAGAAATTCCACGAACTCTTAACAACTTTGCAATTTTAACAAAACCAAATGCGCATAAACAACAAACCCATAATCAAAAACTCAATTATCAAGCAATGCAACAAGAAATTCCCACTATTTCTCAACCCAGTAAACAAAAGACTGGAAATTTAAAATTCTAAGAAGAAAAAAGGAGAATTTGGAAGAAAAACTTTTTCCTGCAAGGAACCCACCAACAAAAAACCCCCCAAAACAGAAATAATGCAAAGAACAGAGGAACAAGAGTGAGAATTGAAAGCAATGTAGAAGTAAAAGTAGTACTATACGTTTTCAGGTTGGGCCGAAGTTTATTGACCCAACGAAGACGACAAGACTTGCCAGTACGCTGTAAAAGGCCTTTGGATCGAATGGAGCTCCAGTCTCTCGGCCCATACTTCTTCACATGCTTAATCAACACTTCATCTTCTTCCTCTTTCCATGGTCCTTTCTTTATCTCACTCATTTCCAGTAACAAAACGAAATCTTCCTCAGAAATTATATGTACTCTGTATTTTTACTAACCTTATCAATTGCAAAGTTCGATAATTCTTTTTCTTGTTGGGGTTTTTTTTTTGTTTTATTTAATCAGTTTGTGGGTAGTGACAGTTAAGGCGGTTGTAGGCACTATCTTCCCACCATTTAGCCCAGTTCCCTATTTTTCTGTGAATTCAAATTTAGGATAAAGGAAAAAAGAAATTTAAACGTGGGAGCAAAATTACTTTAATGCCCATAATTTAGAACACTATTTGTAGTAATTTTTGGATAGGTTTTTGAATGTTAAGACTAAAGTTAAAAATGTATATGCACCTAGTATTTATCATAATTAAGTGATAAATTAAAATAAAAATATTTATTAAATNAGAAAGAAGTTGAGACATAATTGCAGGAATTATCAAGTATTTATTCAATTCGCAAAAATACTAAATGCGACAAGTTTTTAGAAAATTTGACCAAAAAAATTGTCTGATAAAAATATTTCTAACATATTGAAAATGACTCACAAATAAGGCTGAGCAATTAGCGATTAAATTAAAATTTTGAACTGATAATTGAGTCATTGGATTAATTATTCGGGCTATTGATTTAATGATTTGATTATTAATTTACTGTATCAAGTTATTGGATTATTGATTTGGTTATTGATTTAACCATTTTTTAACGGGTAATTAACCAGATAATAATTTATTAAATCATAATTTTAGCTTTCAATACATAAAGTATCCTAGAAAGAAGATGAAATAGGTATCGATTGAAAGTGAAGGAAATGTTATTCAAATCTAAATTACAGTTGATTGCTTTAGCAGGATTAGTTCTATATATTCTTTCTCTTTTTACTCATATTTTTTCTAGCTAACTATACTTATAACTTATGAAATTTTTCGTGTGCGATCTTAATAGTTAATACGATAACCGAATTGCTAACGAGCAATAACCTATTAACCAATTAACCGATATCTTAATGATCCTTTAACAATTTAGCATGTCTACAAATTAAAAATCAATAAATAAAACTAATAACTTTTAAAATTGAACTGAATCGATCGATAACAACAACACTTCACAAAATAGATAGTTTAGAGGGGTTTTGATGTGACAACTCTTTCAAAATAAAAATAGTATTTGGAATTTATTTTTGGAAAATGGATTAAAAATACCTTTCTATTTTCTTTTATTATTTAAATGTCCCTAATTATGTATAAGACCAAATATATACCTACTGTTATTAAACTTAACAAAAATACCCTTCACAATAACAGTTTTTTCCCAATCTGCCCGAAATAAATCCAACTCGTAACCCACCAAATTAAATGAAAAGATCCGCTGTCATAATTAAGATTTTTTTTCATCCTTACCCAAAAATAATTAAAGATGTATAAAAATTGTGAATTTGAAAATGATTATGCCTTTCTTGGATGAATTAAGCTTCACTTGAAGGCTCAGAATGACAAAATTCAGTAACAAGCTCAGAAAATTCAGCCTCACTTTACAGTTGAAATTCAACACTAATTTGCAGCTAAAATTCACTTAAAAATCGCTTCAAATCTTCTTGAAGAAAACCCAAAATTTATATATGAACTTCCCAAGACATTCCTCATCTTTTATAATTATATCCACTCTAAATAAACTTCACTTGCAAAAATTCAAAATTCAAGATTCAAAATTCAAGCTTCAAGCTTCAATAATGATCGTTGATGGAGTTTTCTTCAGGAGACTTATTATTTATATGCGCATATACCAATCGTATGATGTCATCTTTTGAGGAGACTTATTTTTATTAGGAAAAGGGTTAAAATATTCTTAAACTATACGAAATTAAATAAAAAAAATTATGTTAATAATTTGGTCAAAAAATATCTTTGTTATTATTATTTTGGTTCATAAATATCTCTGTTATTAATAGCTTGATTCAAAAATATGTTACTTTTGGGTCAAAAATATCTTTTTCCTAATAAACAAACTATTTTTTTCTTTTTAAACACACTCTTTTTCTAATAAAATATTATTTTTAAAAAATTTATTTTGTTTAAATTTTTTTCACTAATAAAAAAAGTGAGAAGTAACTTTTTCTTTTTAATTTCGTTTTATCAATTAAAATAGAATAACCATGTGTAACCATGTGTACCTTTAAATTGATAAAATAGGTCATATATGTATATATAAATCATAGTAATCTTATCATTAATTTTTATTTAAATAATAAAAAAATTTCTAATAAATGGAAAATATTTTTATTTCTTAATGTCACGCCCGCTTTGGGGTATGGACTGCACTCCGGTGCCCTATTAGACCTCGAACCTGCTAGACTCGAGCCTAAGCACATCTTGTGCCTGTCGCTCTATCTCTCGCATTTATGGAATCAATCTGGCTATATAACGGCCAGAATACAGCCTTCGCCGATCAAAGCCTATAGCCACTCCGTCCCCAGAACATCGCCAACCGTATCACACTCATATAGGGAAACGGCAAGACCAGATAAGGCCACCATGCCGTCTTAGTTATCTCTAACTCAATATTATGAATATTGAACATCTACGTGACCTAAGTAAGGTCACCACTACTATCGAATACAGCCCCACACGGCCAACACAATCAACAACATAAATCAGTTTAGAATACACGCACTACCCACACGACCGCACAACTAACCACAGGAGATATATATACACACACCGCAAACCTCTATGAATACTAGTAAGATGATCATGGACAGGCCCCGACCTACCCGCATCGTATAACCAAAGAAAGGAAATAGACTCCTACTGCCTAGCTCCTGATGATAGAGCCGAGACCAATGAGCCGGCCGAATCATGAGGGACGGCCTCGTCTATGAGTACTGCAGTGGGGCACGCAGTCGCCCCAAACGGCGTCAAAAGACCACTAGTACCGAGTATGCAAAGCAAATTTAATAACCGAATGTAAACAACATAATAGGAAACTTCCGAATCCGTAAGAAATATTCGGGAACTGTTCGAATCGAGGAATCTAAAATGTGCTTTCCCCCAGACCGAGAGTAAGGCAGAGCATACTCGTCGACGTGGCGACTGGGCCGTCTATTAGCTAGCTATATAATATATATATACATATATATAGCAAGCAAGTGACCAATACCAAAATTTCATAAGCTTCTTAAGGTGCCAACTAACAAACACCTATATACCCACCGGTCAAACCATCCAAAATAAATCACTTCACCACTACTAACTACGAGCACCTCTTTCACTTCCCTGCCCCAATGCTATGACCTCTCGATATAAATAATCAGAAACGAGTTCCGTGAGGACTCTGCACCGTAAACTGTAAACCGTCACCGTGTCCGTATTTGCACCGTTCCCCGGGCGCAGCGCACAACAGGTAAATCAGATCAAGTATATTGATCAAACTGATATGGGAAAGCTTTATCCCATCTTCGCCCTACAAGGGACGCGCATGCCACTCCTTGGAGTGACGTATCTCACCCTCACTGGGGCCAAATTACGCTACCAACTCCAGGGGCGCAGGACGCCAAAGGTGCCCTCATAACACAACAAGTCTCAATAATCAATAATCACGTATAGCAAGCATGTTTGAACCTAAAATACCATTCGTATTCCGATTTCTCATTCCAACTCTTTCGTGTTATACTCGATTCTCATACCGGGATGAGACTGCACTGTGATATTATCTGATCGTTCAGATATACTATATCTCGAGATACTGACCCGACTATACTGTATATCTTGAGAGTTATCCGCTACATTCCATTGCTTTACTACTTTTATTCAACATATTCCTATGTAATATTATAAACATGCTTGCTAATTCAAAACACGCTTGCTAAACTCATACTATGACTCAATTCTTGACTTCCAATTCTTTCTTCTATATAACACGCTATCAACTGCATCGATTACTAACTTGCCGAGAAATTAGCTTTACATACCTTCGCGTTCAAGTTTCCGACTAAGTGGCGTAGTTCGGCAAGTACTTTTGCTATTTCTCCTAACCGTATCTATATATATATATATATATATCAATTAGAACTAAATACACTAATATTTTGGAATAAAACATCACTTTCGATATATATATATATCCCAAACTTCGGCTTATCGAAAAATGATCAAAATCTCGCTATTTCTCGAAAGTCCAGGCGGAGAAATACTCATTTAAGCAAGTTAGAGTATATTGACACTAATTTGGAGCAATTCCACTTACCTTAGCTTCGTGAGACGACGATTTGCCTCGCCAAATTTCACGAAACTAAATCCGTAGGAATGCTCCTTGCAACTAAATACCTCGCATCCGAGACACCCGAGCTTGGACCGCGCTTGACCTGCACGGGAAAAGAAATTTCTCAAATCACTTCGCCTCGTTTTCTATTTGTTCACTGAAATTATAAGTGAAATGTAGAAGCAAAAACCGAAGTTGGAGGCTTATATATAATTGGGACCTATAAGTCGTATTCAGAATGCGATTTATAGATCGCATTTTGCCTTGCGACGTGCGACTTGGCGCTTGTCCGATCTTTCCCTAGCCTTTTCTAGCATGTATGGCATTCTAAAACTCTTAACCAACATGTGAATAGGTCATCTACATGTCAAGAATTTACTGGGTGTATTGACTCTAATCTTTTTCAAATTTAAGTAGGATAAACATTTGCTAATATATTTTTAGGATTTTAAAGTTAAAATGTAAAAAAGGATCAATAATAACTCCATCGGCAATATTTTATAGATATTTTGTGATTTAAAACAAAGTAATAAATTTTCATTTTTTATGACATTATGATTGTTATATCTTAACTTAAAAAATCAAAAAAGGGAAAAACAAGAAAAGATAAATAAAGTAAAAAAATTAAAAAAATTAAAAAAATTAAAAATATTTTTATTTTTTTTGTATTTTAAAATTTTTTATGTGTATGTTCGTGTTTTTGAATTATTTTGATTTATATATATGAAAATTAATGACGGGTTATAATATTTTTATTAACAATCATATGTTTAAAAATACAATATGTTTAATAGGGAAAAGACATTTTTTTACCCAAAAATAACAGTAGAGACATTTTTGGACCAAACTATTAACAATAAAGATATTTTTGGACCTGTTATGAAATAATAAAGAAAAAACAAGAATTTTGTATAGAAAGAGAAAAGGAGAGAAGTTCTTATTTCTCTTGATGTGATGAAATACAATGAAGGAGAACATCTCTATTTATAGGGATAATTCCTCCTAAATTTTCTCTAAAAGAAAGACTTCACTATAATATATACACACGTATCCACTACAATACAAATATCTTTATAGATATTCACTATAATACAAATACATTTATAAAACTTCCCCTTGAATGTCTATTTGATAGATAATGTGTCTCGTTAAAACCTTACTAGAAAAAATCCAGTGAAAAAAAATCTAGTGAAGGAAAAAGAGTACGCATCTAATAATAGACATTTTGGCTGCCTCATTAAAAACCTTACAAGGAAAACCCGATGGGGCAAAACCTCGTAAAGAAAAAAGAGTACAATGCATATTAACTCCCCCTAATTAGAACATCCTTGAATCTTTGCATCCCGATCTTGTGCACCTTCTTCTTGAAAGTTGCAGTTGGTAGATATTTGGTGAATAAATCAGCCACATTATCACTTGAACGAATCTATTGCACGTTGATATCACCATTCTTTGGGAGATCATGTATGTAGAAAAGCTTTGGCGAGATGTGCTTTGTTCTATCTCCTTTTATGAATCCTCCCTTTAGTTTTGTTATGCATGCTGCATTATCTTCATATAAAATTATGGGTAGTTTGCCACATTTCAAATCACATTTTTATCTAATGAGATGTATCATGGACCTCAACCACACACATTCTCGGCTTGCTTCATGAATAGCTATTATCTCAACACGATTTGATGAAGTGGCCACGAGAGACTACTTTGTAGATCTCCAAGATATGGCAGTACCTCCACATATAAACACATAGCCAGTTTGAGATCGAGTTTTGTGTGGGTCAGATAAATACCCAACATCAACATAACCAATAAGATCGGGACTGCAACTGTTAGAATAATATAAACTCATATTGGTAGTCCCTTTTAGATACCGCATTATGTGTTTGATCTCATTTCAATGTCTCCTAGTAGGAGCAGAACTATATCTTGCTAACAAATTAATCGAAAAGGTTATATCAAGTCTTGTAAGATTAGAAAGATACATTAGTGCACAATTTGCACTAAGAATGGTATTTCAGAACCAAGAATTTCCTCGTTCTTTTAAATCCTTCAAGGATTTTCATATATCCTTAAGTCTATCTAGACATGAATAATTTCATTATACGTATATCAAGTTTTTTCATGTATTGTCAGACTTATGAGTAACCTCAAAATAATTACATCCACCATAGAAGGACCTCTCCATATAATAATGTCAGGATTTGCGGAAAATCTTTATGCCACAAGAATTCATTTATACCCACTGGCATTATACTTGAATTGTGTATTTTTATTTGGCCAATTATTTATTTGTCCATACATTTTGACATATTGGATTTCAAGATCCTCGTCAATATTTGCAATATTGAGGCTACATTATATCAAAAATATCATCGACGATCATTTTGATATCAGTTCCAATGCGGCATAACTTATTGAGAATTCTTCATTTTTCATCATTTTCAGGTACGTGAACCTTAACCAAGGTTTTATGAAGTATTATGTCGTGGTGCTTTCTTAAAGCACTTGCCTCATCATTATGACCATCTTAATCATTTGCTCCTCTCCTTCTTCGAGGAGTTCTATATTTGAAACTATTTGGTCTATCACGCTTCAGGCGTCTCATAGACCCTGTCCTTCAAGGACCTTTTATTGGAGCATTTGCAACTGAATTATAAAATAGGGTCAGCAAATATATCTGGCAATTGATTTGCAATATTTTGCAAGTGAATTATCTCTTGAACTTTAAGTTCACATTTTTTTTCCGAGGATCTAGATAATTCATCCCAAACTCAATTTTTATCTGCTAATCACTTTTCCCCCTAATGTTAGGAAAACTAATATTTACCCCTCAAACTCATTTGGGGACCCATCTTTGTGCATTGTGATGAAACAATTGAATCATATACCGCACATTCAAATTTTTAGATGGAATTATTTGGTTCCTAACCCTGAGTCAATTGTGATAGGGGAACCTTGTTGGCTTGATGCATTCAAGTGTTGCTATCTGTTAAATAAACATATCTTATACCAAAAATTTGGGAGTTTTATTCTCATAACTAATGATTTTTAGCTATAATTGGAGGCACTCAATTTTTGCTAAACCAACTTAAATATGAACCAGCATTATCAACATGATTTTATAATTTGGAACCATGCTCTTAATTTAACAATTTGAGCAACAACCTTGCAAAAATCAATGTAAATTGATATCAAAGCACATGTGACCATACCATAGATGCATCTATTAGCAAACGGTTCACATGGTAGGTGAACGGGTCCAATTCCCCCTTTTATGAGTTTCAAAATTTTAGGGAATATAATTCCAATCTTAGCTGATTAAAATCAATCTATCACGAGAACAAGCAACACAAGGGAATTCTTAAAGAATCTTTTATTTCTTCAACATATAGCCACGTGAATTCTCAATTATTTTTGCATCACATTTAAACCTGGATGGCCAACCAGTTATGCCAACTTATCTTTATTTCAATAAACTTCTAGTTTACTTTCGTATGGGATTTTGTCATCATACTCATATTTATGTACTACAAACAAAAGAAAACAACGGGTAATCTTTTACATAAATATTTATAACCCGCTTCAATTATAGTATGAAGATATTAGATTTCCCCATAATTTATAGTCTCAATTTTTTTTCAATATCTTTGAAACTTATAAGTTTCCTTTTGAGACTTACTAGTAACACATTAACTCTTCCAGAACTCTTAATTAATTTTGTGTTCTACCATATATTTCATCATATCAACATCGTTAATAGTTTCTCCACATAGTTTCAACTTAGAAACAATTTTGAACGTTTTGATGAGCTATGCTCATGAATAGACGCATAGTCTTGATGGATCCAACCATATCATGCCTTTGGGTGGATGACCATCTTCAGGTGGTCATCCATTTCTTTTAGGCTATTCAAAAAAACAAGTGGATCCTTAATCGTGAGATATTCAATTTTCAGAATTTCGTCAATATGATGATGCAAGAATATCATAATCTTAGCACGATCTTGGTTTGATATTTTGTGTTCACTTTTTAATGGTGTCTCCAAGACCCATTGCATCCATTTGGATTTCAGTATCTAACACCCATGAAAGGTGGTTCTTGCCCGAACTTTGAAGGGCAATAAAATCAAGTTTCATAAGGTTAGTCATATTAAAAGAAAGAGCGAAAAATAATACTTTGGTCTTCAAATTTTGAGACGGTAGAGTTGTAGAGAAAAATATCACAAAAGGAATATCATTCCTATGGTTAAGTAATACATCTTTTGAAAAAGACATTTTAATTTTTCTTATCTCAGATCTTTTCAAAGTGAGTGCTCAAGGCAGAGATTCGTGTTGATACGTGTTATGAAATAATAAAGAAAGAACAAGAATTTTGTAGAGAGAGAAACGGAGAGAATTTCTTATTTCTCTTGATGGGATGAAATACAATGAAGGAGAACCCCTCCATTTATAGGGATAATTCCTCCTAAATTTTCTCCAAAAGATGCACTTTTGCTATAATATAAACACACGTATCCACTATAATACAAATATCTTTATAGACATTCACTATAATACAAATACATTTATAACAGGACCAAACTATTAATAAAGAATATTTTTTTACTTAATTTGGTATAATTAAAGGATTTTTTCTTTTTTACTGTTTTTCCTTTTTATTATAACGATGTATTCAAATCACTTAGTCGATTCTTGTTATTGATTATTGAAAGATGGTTTGTTGCAATTGAATTCTTATTATAAGCATGTATAATTAACCAAACGATTGGTTAAGAGTTCTTTAATTGGTATTATGCTTGATAAGTGTCAGCCATAACATAATAATCATGTCGGTTTAAATTTTGACAAATATTACCAAATAAACAAAATTAAATGTGTAATAAAGAAAGAAAAGATGCGACAAAAATCCTTCAAATATGAAGATGATAATCCCTTCCTTGATAATATAATATAATAGCCATAAATACATACATATGCTAATTTTGATGGCTAAGTAATTTTTGTACTAGCTAGTCAATCATATATTTCATATATATGATTTTTCTATATATCATCTCAACAACATCGAATGCATTCACCTCTATCACACATACAACATTTTCCCTTTTCTTTAGCGCACATCCATGCGTTGTGGCACTCTGAAATTCACAAAACAAACATGTTATATTTATAAAATATAAAAGGATAAAAGAAAATTATTATAAAATAGATTTGAATCTATTAAGTTCAAAGTTGTATTTCAAAACGAGAAAAAAAAATTATCTTGAAATTCCAACAACAAAAATCAATTTTAAACTATTCATAGTTGAGTGACCACCTGAGAAATTAATTCGAAATTTTTCATAAAATCAAATATATCTCAATGTCAAGAGGAATTAGAAAATGAAAATATAAAGAGTATAAAATTTATAAAAATAAGTGTACCTAGAACAGATATACGAGTGCTGCGACTCGCAGTAGATAATTTAAGTGCCATTGGTGATGGTGCTACTTCAGATGCAAATGATGATGATTCTTGTGTTGCCTGAGTTAACAGAGAACAAAGAAGAAACATGACAAAGATTATGCAAATCATAGTGTTGTTTGATTTTGCCATCTTAAACCACTATTATGATACTTATAGATGCTTTCTTTTTCCCCTTCTTTATTTGAATGAAGTGCTTGTAAGAAGTTGATAATGCCTCATTTTATAGTGAAAATTTAAAAATAAAATTAGGTAAGTAAATAATTACATATAATAATGAGTATGACTTTTTCAATTTAGGTAAGTAGTTACATATAATAATGAGTATGCCTTATTAGAGATCTCAATAAAACTAAATGTGAACGCATATAATTTTGGCCAAATTTTATCATTTTAAAATTTTATTGGAATTTTTTTTTTTTTTAAATTTATGTTGTCTTTAAAATATTTCTTAAATAAGTACCCTTTTTTTCCCGCTTTTAAGGATTGCTTATTCTTGCCTTTTTTTCCAATTTAAAAGTAAGGTTAAAATTACGATCAAATGTGATTTAACATAAGTACAAGATGATTAAAGGTGTTCATGATTTGGTTAAAAATTAATCCAAGTTGAAAATCGAATCAAATTGATTAAATTAATCGATAATGTTTGGGTTTGGTTTGGTTTGGTTTACATTTTTAAAAATCAATAATATTTATTGGTTTGGTTTTACTAAAAACAAATCGAAGAAAAAATTCGAACCAAATCGATAAATCATATACACCATTTTTATAATTATATATACGATATGCTAATCTTTATAAGTAATTTTAAATACTTTAATTATTTTTTCATAAAAAATTCTTTATCTCTAATAGGATAATGATCAGTACACCTTAAGTTCATTTTTTTTTTAAAAATTCAATATGAACTATGATATATATCTTTTGAAAATTGTATTTCTTAAAAATATTGTTCCCTTATTTAAAACTTATAGATCTTAAGTCATTTTATCGATAATCCAAAAAAATTATAGCACCCATAATAAAAGAATAATAATTGATTATAAGCTAAAAAAGGGTGAAAAAAGTCTTTCCTAATTGTAGGAAAAAAAATAGAGAGAAATATCATTATATTTCTTTAAAACTGAAAAATCGAACAAACGAATAACAACCAAAATCATGACTATATATTATATTTGGATTGATTTAGTTTTAATTAAAAAAAATTGACTAAATCAATTTGATTTTAATTTTAACCAAGAACCGACCCATGAACACCGCTAAAGAAGATCATTAATATTACTTTGTTAGTTGTTTAATTCATGTGGTAGTTGTACGAGAATTATAATTTCATGACCCACCTAGGCCATCATGACCGGCACGCAGCTAGGCTAAGCCCACCAAGCAAGCCTGGATCACTATCGTGCTAAAAATTCAGCAGAGTTTTCTCTGTACGGGGATCAATCCATAAATTTAAACCTGTCAGCATTCAGTAAAGAAGAATTCAACATACTATAATGCCAACATAATAGGCCTACAAAGATATCAAAACCATAGTCAGTTGTCACGCCCCGCCTTGGGGGGTATGACTGGCACCTGGTGCCCTAGTAGGACCTGGACTGCTAACTGGTGAGCCTAAGCACATCTGGTGCCTGGC
>JACEIK010004097.1:15305-43345 GCA_018107945.1 Datura stramonium
TTATAGCCCCGAAAGTCCAAAGATCAGACCCGAGAGTTAAAATGAGGAAAATGTAAAAGTGATGTTGCAGACTCAAGACGAGTCGTGGGACGACTCGTGAGGACAGCCCATGAGTCTTCAGGTGACTCGTGGGGAAGGCTATTGAGGAGTTGGGAAGTTGGAGATAAGGGGTCCCCACGGGCGTGGGAACGACTCATGGTCAGACACCACGAGTCGTCAGGTCAACCGTAGGGTGAGGAAGAAGGAAGAGAAGCAGTGTACTCAACGACTGGTGACCACAAGTCATGGTCACCCCTAGCGAGTCATTATGTTAACCGTTATGAGCCCTAGAGATCAGGCGAGGCAGTGTACTTGACGGGCATGGTAACGAATTTTTTGCCCCAGTGACGAGTCGTCAGGTCGTCCGTTAGGACCACCTGGCAGTAATTTCCTGCGAAATTAGTAAGGGCCTTTTCGTAATTCCTAAGTTTCTAAAGTCTATACTACGTCATTTGAGGCCCATTTTAATGGGTTTTAAGAGGGGAAAACCTATTCTAAGTTATTTCCTTCCATGCATGCAAACTTGAGAGATTGAGGAGGTGATCTAGAGAAAGCCTTCAAGGTTTTCATTCAAATTCTTCTGGGGCAATCAGAGAAGTGGTAGAATCAATCCCTTTCAGGTATGTAGGGTTATGAGTGAGTGTTTCCTTCCACATTCATACCCAATTTCTAACTAAATATGAGAGTTTTCTATGATCAAGTTATGGGATTTTTACCCAAATGCATGAATCTTCAATTTCCTTACATGGGTATGAATTAATTGTGATTTTATTATCGAATTGTGAAGCATGGGCTAATTTTCTAATGATTTCAATTAAATTATGTTTCTAGCTTTATGAATGTGAGATTTGTGAAGCATATGTGATAATGATGAAAAGCATGATTTGAAGCTACCCATATTTATAATTATGTTTTCGATGAAAATTGAGTATTTCTACGTATGGTAAAGCTTTGGGCAATACCCACATGTTAAGTTTAAATGATGACTTTCTCGAACTAAGCTTACCACATTGTTTTGGGATGAAGACTCCCAAATTTTATACACTAGCTTGTGGTATGTTTTGAGTTAAGTCTTCCTATGCATAGCTTACCACATGGTTTTGGAGAAAAGGCTACCATGTATGTTTTCATCTTGTGGTATGTTTGAACTAAAGCTTCTCATATGCATGATTTCCTATTTTAGATGTATCTGATTATTGAGCTTCGTGATATACAATGTAGAGCATTGCATGTTTTTGGGAGAAGAGTCTAGCACTGAGCGGGTAAGGGTCAATCACCGTATGCCCCAAAACTACGTGCCAACGTAGGTTGATACTATTATATTATTGGGACCTCCCTTGTGAGATATCCCCGGCTTTAATGTACTTTAACTTGATATCAATATTATGGTAGCGCCCTTAGCCCTGGAAAGGTTTTGGACGGCTCTGCCTACTTGAGTGTAATAGTCGGGATCACGTAAGCTCTATCGTGGTATGTCGGTTAAGTGACGAGTCTCCCACTGTTCTATATGATTCAGTTATGCATATTCATTACTCATGGCTATTATATACTCATAAAGGTTTTAACAGTAAGGTTTTGACTCAATGTTCAGCTTTTCTATAAATGTCATATTTTGGCTTTGAGTCATTCGAGTCAGTTTGATGTTATAAAGCTATGTATTGTCATGTTATGAAAAGATCATGATTTCAGAAAGAATGCATGCAATCCCTACTCTTAGTTTACTGATGTTTATGTTTAATTAACACATTGTGTTTGAAAGTATTTTTACTCACTTTAGCAGTTTTACTTACCTTGCATACTCAGTACATTCTACGTACGGACTACATACTTTCTATGCTGTATCATTTCATGAAACAGGACCCAGCTCTCAGGTTCATCCCCGCTCTTAGACAGCTTATCGGATTTAGCGTCTGCTTATTGGTGAGTCCTAATTGTTCGAGGAACAGACTATCCATCTTTTCTTTATGTATTTCAGTTTTCAGCTTGTTGAGTTCGTTGGGGTTTTGTCCTATCAACTCATCATGTTTAGAGGCTATTCAGACATATCTATGTATTTCCACTTCGAATTTTATATTTCGGATGTTATATTCACATTAGACTTCCACTATGATTGTATTGATGTTATTCAGTTCTTGATCGAGTTAGATGTATGCTTATGCCATGAGTCAACTTAGGTCTCTCAGACTCCTTGTCCCCTGTCGCGATCCGGACCTCTGTTCGGGTCGTGACATAGGTGAATTCAGAGGGACAGGATTTCTTGCTCCACCTTCGCTGTGGATTCATCACGACAAGAACTCCTCCTTCTTGCCACCTTTGCATCGCAAATGTGTGGCGCAACACTGTATTTTTGTTTTCGAAGCAAGTAATCCTCGCATCACCTTCTCCAATACTCAAACGTAGCAAAGTTCTCATCTTCAGTCCCACCCTTGCATCACAAGGGAGTGGCATGACAGTTCATTCTTGGTTCTACCAGCAGATTCTCTTGCGCCACATTTGCTATGGGCTATATTTGAAAAATTTTATGTTTTCGCACCATCCTTGCATCACAAAGTGTGGTGCAACTGACTGTGATTTTTTTGTCGTCATGTGATCTTCTTTCAAATTTCAACAAAACGCTTCCTTTTCATCAATAATTGACTGCACACATCAAAATCATAATATTAAATGAAATGATAACTCAATATGCAAAGGTGATACAAAGGGCTAAAATGCAAGGTAATTAAAGGCTAAATATATGCATTTTTACCCTAACATTTTATACACACACACACACTAATATTCGAACACGTGTATTTCATTAATCGGTATAAATATATTAAAATTGTATAAGTAATAAGATTAGAATAGTACAAGTTTTACTGAATTTGAAGGAGAAAAAATAAAATTAAAATAGTGAATGGTGAATAGTGAATCTGTTCAACTAATATTTATTATTATTGAAGAATAGAATGGTATTAAAAATATGATATCCTTGAAAGATAATATTTATTAGTTATCAAAATTATTAATGATAAGTTTTTAAGTCCATGGACAGAGATTATTATATATAAGCAATTTATAGGATTTTTATACTAAAAATATATATTTAAATACATATTTCTATTTTATTTTTAGTTTGCAAAGGAAAATTTTTAAGATATAAAATTGAAAAGATTTAAGATACATTAATAATAATATATTCAATATAATTTTATAAATAAGATCTGGAAAGAATAATGGCATAAGAGATAAATTAAAATATTGTACTGGCGCCCATCTTTGGGGCACTGCATACTTGCCTGCAGGTGCAGATAGACGTGGTTCATGACCTTCTTAGCTATCAATCAGAGTTAGCGATGCAGTCAGCTCCTTTTCTTCGGAGTTGATAGTTAGAAAGTTTTGCTCTTTTGGTGTTCAACTTTTAGGTAGGCCGGGGTCCTGTGCGACCATTATTCCACTCTTAGAGGCTTGCGGACTACAGTTTTTCAGTTGTTGGTTGTTGTTGGCTGTGGTGGGGCCTATGTATGTTATATTTTACGTATTGAATAGTGGGGCCTAGTTTAGCTAGTTAGTTAGTAGCCTTGTCGGGTATAGTCTTAATAGGATTGACTATTTTCATTCTATTATGACTAGACAGCATGATGGTCTTGCCAGCCCGCATAGGATCCCTTTATTGATATGTTGCTGGGTTAGCTATTTTTCCTTTATAGGTGCTGCATGGCCTTGTTAGCCCGAGGCTTTATTTACAGCCGAGATATAGCAGTTTGTTTCTTGATTTGGGTTGCTGGCAGGCACCAACGATGCATATGCCCAGCTAGGTCAGCCCAGGTCCTAGTGTGACATTAGGTGTTAGTCATGCCTCCCTAGGTGGGGCGTGACACTTTAAGTTATGCAATGCAACTCTTGTTTCCGGTTTGTTTTTATTTATTTTGTCAAAAGGATTTCTAGCATTTGAGTATTAATTTTGGACATAAACTTCAATTCAACCCTTCAAATAAATTGCCTAACATTTCAAACAATTTTAGTCCTCTTCACGAACCATGTTTCTATCTCAATTTGAAATGCTTGATTATCTATATCTTCACATCTTGTCCCTATACACTTTCAATCTTGGTACTGTTACAAATCATGATAATGCTTAATTTTATTTCTCTAGTTTTGAATGGACCCTCATAATGCAATACTTAAATCTTCGTATCTTCCACATACCTATCCAGATTCAGTGTTAAGGTTTCGATGTTCAATGTAAGACAACCATTTCTTTTGAAATAACTAGTTTTCTTTGAGTGGAATAGTAATGCACAAGTTCATAATCTTTTGAAACATAAATGACATCTTAATTTGCTGGGGAACACAACCATTTTGTGAATTGTAAACCAGGGAAATATTTTTTGAGGGGTCCTTTAAAATTTCATCAAGGATTGTTCTCAAGACAAGAGGTGATCTATGAAAAGACGTTTCTTATAATAGTCCAAATTTGTCACCTAGATGGAGTGCAAGTCCTAAGTTTGTGAGATCGATACAATGACAAGAAGAAAAATACAAGCAAAGGTATAAGTCAACCTTTCCCTTTTAAAACTTATAATTTTTCTTTGAGTACAGGAATAACAAAGTACAAATTCAAGAATTATCCTCAGAATCGTGAACAATGGTCATCAAGAGCTGTTTTGCTCCCTAAAATTTGTTCCAAAGGCTAATGTACTCTACCCCCTCAACTTTGATTGCATTGGGATGTTAAATTGCATTGGGCTACTAAGTTGCATTTAACTATCAAATATTGCATCAAGCTAATGTTGGGCTACCAAAATTGACTCAGGATACTATTAGTCCAGCAAATATTTGAATCAGACTACTAAGTTACATTGGGCTATCGAATATTCAATCAGGCTACTAAATGGTATTGAGCTATTACAAACTAAGCTACTACTAAATTGAGCTACTACAAATTGAGGTACTATTAAATGGGATACTACTATTTGGACTTGTCTGTTTTAAAATAGGATATTTGAGTTAATACATCCTAAAATAGGATAATTGTGCTTGTCCGACTGTAACGGACAATACGATCACTTTAACACCTTCACAATGATAACCCCAGAATTTGAAGTTTTTGCAGTCCTAGTTAATGGCTGGAATTGATAAAGGTAATGATTAGATTTTATTTGGAAGGGAAGAACTAAAATTTTTTGTAAGCCCTGTGACAGGACCGTTACGGAGGGCACCTAGTCTCCATGATGGACCGCTACAGCCGGGCTCTCATCGATGTAGCATGAGACACGAGTCAGAACTCTGCATTTTTCCACTTTTAAAATCCAGATCCCATCATAATAAGGTTTTATCACTAAAAATGACTTGAAAACCTATCCTGGTTATTTTAGGAAAAGGAAAAGGAGGCCAGGGAAGAGAAGATACCCACCAACCCTGACGGAAGAATCCTTCAAAGGGCATGGATTAGAAGCTAGAAAATGGAGTCCTACCACTTTCTCAACATTAGCTTGGCACCTAAGTAGGCTATGGCTTACCTTTGTTAGACTATGATTAGCAAGTTTTATACGTGTGTATTATTGATGTACAATTGATGAGGATAGAGAGATCATAAATATGATGTTGTGAATAAAGATTTTTCCTGACGTAGCTACTAAAATTGGAGGATTAATCTTAAGTACGAGAGCACGGAATGAGTGAAACCTAGTTGATAACTAATAATGGGGATGAATTCTTAATGTAATGTTCTTAATTTAATATTCTTGATGTGATGCTATTGATAAAACACTCTCGAGGTAATGTTTTAGATAGCATGGGCATGCAGTTGCTCTTGATTAAATAACTTGGTTGTGAAATATTGATTATATAATGTTACACCCCGTAAAATATTAACGGTTTGTAGGCATATGCGTGGATTTATGATGGGTAAGGAGAACTTGACGCATGTGGGAAGAGCCTCAAAAGTAGGGTCGGGAAAGGCTAGGTCGCAAGGGGCTAGCGTGACGTGCCAGCCGCCAGTGCACTGGGCAACGCGATGTGCCAGGCCTGTTGGCGCTATGGGAGGCATGGTGCGACACAGGGTCGGCACATTGGCTGGTTCAAGGCGCCCCTGTGCCACTGCTCATGCATCTACATATAAGCCCCTTAGTTTATTTTCATTCATTTTGTGAAGTGAAACCCATGGCTAAACAGAGAGAACATGCAATCTTTAATCAATTTTCATCCGATTAAGCTGCCAAATGTTGTCCAAACATAAATTAACTCCGGGTAATGGGTTTTAGGCATACGGGAAGCATTACTACGGAGTTATTTCTCAAAAATTCGCTCAGCATATCGAAACTCCGTCGAGTAAAAGTTGTCAGAATTACTCCAAATTGAATCCTAATCGGCCACAGGAATTAGGTAAGCACTTCTCCCTTCTGAACTCTCAAGAAATTGCGGATTTTCTCCGAGTTATTCAGAGTTGAATTATAGTTGATATTATTATCGAATGTTATCTTTATTTGATGAATTTAGTACTGAAATTAGTCCTATTCCCTCAGCATAAAAGTTACAGTTGGAAAGAATCGCCGTTTACGAATTGAAACTCGCCAGTTAAACAAAAAGTCGGCACTTGAGGTATGTAAAGTTATCCTTTTCGGCAAGTTAAGTTCGTCGTAAAGTTAGTATGACTCATGTATCTATAGTACTTCATAGTAAACCTATTGTGGTCAGTTGTTATGAATTGAGTTGAGATGATAGCGATGATATAGTAACCCTTATTAGAGTTAACCCTAGCCACTTGATTGATGTACGATATTTGAGGCTTGAATGTTGTTGCCTATAGGGTTATGCTCGCAGGAGCAGTATGATGTTCAGAAAGACCAGAGTGAGGTCGTGAGGGCCGTATCCGATTTTTAGAGCTTCTATTATGACCCATAGTCGAGCCAAGGCTCAGGGTCCAACTATAGCAGTTCTGTTATGACCCATAGTCGAGCCAAGGCTCGGGGTCAAGCTATAGCAGTTACATTATGACCAATAGTCGAGCCAAGGCTCGGGGTCCAGCTACAACAATTATGTTATGACCCATAGTCAAGCCAAGGCTCAGGGTCCAGCTACAACAGTTACATTATGAGCCATAGTCGAGCCAAGGCTCGGGGTCCAGCTACAAAAGTTAAGTTATGACCCATAGTCAAGCCAAGGCTCGGGGCCCAGCTACAATAGTTACATTATGGCCCATAGTCGAGCCAAGGCTCGGGGCTGAAACACAACAGCTGCAGTATGATCCATAGTCGAGCCAAGGCTTGGGATCTAGTTACAGCAGTCACACGATGACCCATAGTCGAGCCAAGGCTTACGGTCTAGTTAAATAGCCCAGACGGCTCAGACACAGACACATCTATAGGAGCCTATTAGGCTCGGATACAGCTTTAGAGAATGAGAAAATCCTGAGTTACAGTACGCTTACGAACCTTTAGTAGCTAGATAGATTTAACTTAACATCAGAATACACAATCTAAAGCTAAATATATCCATATGTCTGAAAAGACTCTAAACATGAAGAGTTGATGGAACAAGACCCCAACTAACTCAACAAGCTGAAACTGAAAATACATGAAGAAAATATGAATAGTCTAGCCCTCGGGAAATGAGGACTCACCTACAATGTACGATGCTATCTCAGAAGACTAACTATGAGCAGAGCTGAGCCTGAGAGCCGGGTCCTGTATCATGAAATGATACAACATATAATATGCGGTCAGTACGTGGAATGTAACGAGTATGCAAGGTAAGTAAAACCGCTTAAGTAAGTAAAATCATTTAAAGACATGCATAATGTAAAACATAACAATAAGAATTTGAGAGTAGGGCTTGCATGCATTCTTTCTGAAATCATGATCTCATTATAACATAATCATAACATCATAATTGTATCGATAGACTCAAAGCTTAAATCTGATAGTCATGAGCAAAACTGAACATAGAGTCAAACCTGCTTTAGAACATATATAGATATGAAAATCTCATGAATGATAAACATGCATAACTGAAATCATGAGGAACAATGGGAGACTCGTCTTTTAACTGACATACCACGATAGAGCTTACGTGGTTCCAACTATTACACTCAAGTGGGAAGAGTCGTCCAATGCCTTGATAGGGCTAGGGACGATACCATGATATCGATATCAAGCTCGTGGGCCAATAGGGCCGGGAATAGCTTACAAGGGAGGTCCCGAAGTAATATATATAAGTATAAACCTACATTGGCGCGTAGTTCTGAGGCATAGGGTGATCGACCCTTATCCTTCTCGATGCTAGACACTACTCCCAAAAACATGCATATGCTCTACATCGTTATTCAACGAAGCTCAACATCATCTATTGAAGAAGCTCCATAATCAAATACATCTCAAATATGAATTCATGCATATGATAAGTTTTAACTCAAACCATACCACAAACTGAAAGATAATTTGGAGTCTTCGCTCCAAAATCATATGGTAAGCTTAATTCGAGAAATCATAGATTATACGTAAATGTGTGGGCATTGCCTAACACTTTCTCATGCTTGAAAATACTCAATTCACATCAAAAACATGATTATAAACACGGGTAGCTTGAAAATATGCTTTTCATCATAATATCTCATCATCATCATATGTTCATCACAAATCTAATCTTTCATGAACTTTTCATTAATGGGCTTTTTAATTCATAAAACTAGAAACATGATTTTTAATTGAAAACCTTATAAAACTTGCTCGTGCTTCATAATTCAATGGTAGAAACATATTTAAATCATACCCATGTAAAGAATTAGGAACTTCATGCGTTGGGTTAAAACCCCATAGATTTGACATAGAACATTCATGATTTAGAGAGGGATTAGGCATGGGTGTGAAAGGAATCCCCCATTCATAACTCTACATACCTGATTGAGGTTGATTCTTACACTTCTCTAATTGCCCAAGAGGAATTGAAGAGAATTTGAAGAAGAAAAGCTTGATCACCCTCTCTAACCTTCTACCTTTGCATGCATGAATGAATATAGCCTAAAATGAACTTAACCCTCTTAAAAGACGTCATTCATAACTTAAAATGACATAGTTAAGGTCTTAGGATCTTAGGAATTATGGAAAAAACCCTACTAAATTCATAGAAAATAATTGACACATGGTCCCAACGAGGGACCTAACGACTCGTCATCAAGGGCCACGACTCGTGGAGTCGTCCATGAAGTTTACTGCTTCTCAAGTCTTCTTGGATCGTAACGAGAGACTTCACGACTTGTGGGATCCTCCCGTTAAGTCCACTGCCCTTTTCCTTCTCCTTCCTAACTCATCACTCCTCACAACTAACCTAACGACTAGGGGGGCCTGACCACGAGTTGTGATCACGTCCGTGGGGATCCCATTTCCCAATCCTTTTAAGCTCTTCACCTGACCTCCCCACGAGTCATATCATGACTTGTGGGCTTCTCTCACAGGTCACCTCATGACCCGTTCTGATACCTGGTGCCAGTTTTGAGTTTTTCTCCATTTCAACTCCCGGGTCTGATCTTTGGGCTTTCGGGGTATAACAGTATCTCCCCTTGGAAACATTCATCCTCAAATGTTGAAGAACATACAGAAAAGCAGAGAAATGCAATCATCATATTCAAATATTGATCATTTAAGCCGAAAACTTACGAAATGACTATCTCTGATTCAGACTACATAGCTGAGCTAAATTCAAGAATCATACATACATCCATATACATAAAAGAAACTTGGGCACATGAATTGAACATGAAAACTAAGTAGAGCTTGAGAGCAAAATTGTTACCTCAAGTTGGAACTAAGCTGGTAGAGAATAAATATAGGTATCTAGCCATGAAATCCGCTTCATCTTCCCATGTAGCTCCTTTAACATGCTGATTCCGCTATAACACTTTGACTGAAGCTACTTCCTTGTTCGTTAGAATTCAAACCTGACGATCTAGTATTTTTACCGAAACCTCCTCATAATTGAGGCTATCTTTTTACACCCACATTGTCCACCGGGACGACTAGAGCTTGATCACCCAAACATTTCTTCAAGAATGATACATGAAAAACAGGAAGCACGGAAGCTAATTTTAAGGGAAACTCCAACTTATCGGCCACCTTGCCAACACGTCTCACGATCTGGTATGAGTCAACATAGTGGGACTAAGTTTTCCCTTCTTTCTGAACCTCATCACTCCCTTCATGGGAAACACCTTCCAAAATACCCAATCATCAACTTCAAATTCTAATTCCCTTCTCCTCACATCAGCATAGGACTTTTGGCTACTCTGAGCAGTTTTCAACCTGTCCCTTATCAACTGAACCTTCTCCATCGCCTCATGAACTGAATCTGGTCCTATCATCACCGATTATCCAACCTCAAACCAACCAATGGGAGATCTAAAACTCTGCCCATAGAGAGCCTCGAACAGCGTCATCTGAATGCTGGAATGATAGCAGTTGTTGTACGCAAACTCGATAAGAGGAAAATGCTCATCCAAGATACCCTTGAAGTCAATCACACATGCTCTCAACATGTCCTCAAAAGTATAAATTTTTCTCTCGGCTTGAGCATCCATTTGTGGGTGAAATGTTGTGCTGAGCTTAACTTGAGTACCAAGTCCTTTTTGAAACGACTTCTAGAACTGAGAGGTAAATTGAGTACCTCTGTCTGAAATGATGGATAAGGGAACTCCATGCAATTGAACTAGCTCTCTGATATATAGTTTGGCATAATCCTCCACTGATTTATTGGTCTTGACAGGTAGAAAATGAGCAGCCTTGGTCAACCTGTCTACCACAACCCAAATGGAGCCATATTGTCGACGAGTACGAGGTAAACCTGTGATGAAGTCCATGTTAATATATTCCCACTTCGAAGTAGGAATACTGATATCCTGAAGCACACCTCTTGATCTCTGATGTTCAACCTTTACCTGCTGACAATTTGGACACTTTGCTACAAATTCTGCTATGTCCTTCTTCATGCCATTCTACCAATAGATTTCCCGTAAGTCACGGTATATATTTGTGGCACCTGGATAGATAGAATACCTAGATCCATGAGGCTCATGATAAATGCTCAAACCACACCTCTTACTGAAGTGAGAAACGGATGTTGCAATAAAGAACCCAACTAGAGGTTGGGGTCGAACCCACAGGGAATAGAGAGACTTGATTATAGCAGGTAATTGAACTTGTGAGATAGTTACTTCAAAATAGGGGGATTCTAAAGAAAATAAATGTTAAAAACAAATATTAAAATTCTGGTGTTGAGTTAATAACAAAGGATAACTAGGGTTTGTGTTCCCCATGGGTTCATAACTGCTTTGGGTATACACTCGTGATTATCACCAATACTTACTTATAGAATTGATAGCATAGGTTCATTCAAATGACTGAGCAGTCCCTATTGAATAACTATACTCAATCACTTGACCAAGTTTCATGAGCGATTTCAAACTATCCGTTATCACTAAGTTCTAGATTTAACTATCCTGCGACCACAACTCCAGTTAATACAATGATTATCAATATCAAGGCTCCATTGTAATTCTCTTTTCCTAATCTCTACCTCTTCGACCAAAGAAAGTAAAGAATTCGTGCACTTCCTAGTGTTCCGCACCGTTAAGAGATGTTTAAGCATGAAGAGAATACAATATAAGTGTTTGTATTGATTTTAAGATCACTTTGTGTAACCCTAGCTTGTTAATTTACCATGGTTCCCACAACCCTAGCTATGGTGGTTTTAGCCTCTCATAGTTGCAAGGTTGTGATTTTCATTCATGACAATAATGATTGAGAAAAAACACTTCCTTCAATTACTCCACAAAAATCTTGAAAAACAAGTAGCAAGAACAAGATGAATTCAAGAACAGGGTGATCACAAGTTAAGACCAACTCAATTCTCTCTCTTCTCAAGGTTTCTACTCTCTAAAACTATCAAACTAACGTCCTTCGATAAAAATAAAACCTAAAACACATTTATACAGACACAAGAATCCTTTTCCTAAGCCAACAGGGTGAATTTCCATATCTGTTGCCGCAAGTGCCACGACTCGACCTCCGATCCGTAGCATGCTCCTACGACCCCTAGTTTCCTCTCATACAATCTCAGCTGGCTAAATTCTGGATAAGTATTGGATCTAGGTACGACTTGTACCATCAAATCACGACTCGTATTGAGCTCCCATACTTTGAATCAGAGAATTTGAAGTTTTTTTGAAGTTCATCACGACCAGAATGGTACGACTCGTACCTTCATCTTATGGGTTGTACTTTCTTCTCGTAGCAGGAGTCAGACTCAGATGCAATTCTTCTGGATTTCAACATGACTTCCTCATCATGACTCGTACAGGCTTGCTACGAATCGTATTGGGACTCGTGGGTCACATCTGCTCAGCCTTAGCTTTCAGTAACTTCTCACGACCGCCAGTATGACTCGTAGGTCCTTCCTACGATCCATACTGTTGTCTGCACATTTTTGCCTATTTTTCACTTTTTAAGCTATCTTTTGCAATTTTCAGTTCCAACACCTGTTTATGCTGTAACAAAAGGAAAAGTACCTCATATCCATATAAATACACCTACTTCCATGCAATTTTCTTAGTTTTGAGCGTCGAATGTGCTGCAAATCGATAGCACATCAACACCCTCAACTTAATAATTTTACATGTCCTCAAGAAAAGAAAAGAAAAACTATAACACGACGCTCAACTAGAAGATAGACTTAAGATACTACAGCCAATACTCAAACAAACCTACACTTTCTATAAAAACTCTATTGACCCTTTCTCATGGAACCATATCAGCTAATACATTACAAGCGACCTCAAAACATCATAAATAGGGATCAGAACATGTCATCTAGCTATCAACAGGCAGTCAACTCATCACCAATGTTTTTCACTAGACCAATAGTAAAAACAAATATAATCCATGTACCCTCACACAAATGAAGTCCCCTCTCAGATATGAATTTTCAAACATAGCATGGGACTAAATAAGTAAGGCACTCACTCTCACAAAGAAGTTACAAGTATTATGTGTCAGATACCATAGGCTTACCCTTATTTTCCCTGCTTTGGTTTTTCAGATGGTCGAGTTAAGATCACTATAGGACTTGGTATGTCTTGTAATGTAGGCTTAGGGTTGGACATGATAAAGATGGAAGATTTTATTAGAGAATATTCCTTCCTTGGCACTACATACATTGGCTACACCATTCACCTAATTCACCCTTTTATTCTTTCATTCCCCTTTTCCCCATTTTTCTCCTTTTTCTCCTTTTTATTCACATTTGCATGGGTGTGGTGAGGTTTCACTTTTTTCAGCATTTTCAAAATTTCTTTGAGCTTTATTTTTCAACATTTACAATATTTTTCATCCTTTTCTTTTCATCTCACCACACCTCGTTTTCCACAATTTCTTTCTTTTATTTTCTTTTCCTTTCTTCCATTCCCACCTTTTATGCACCCCTACTCTAGCCACCCTCAACTTAAGAATTTTTCTTATATTGAGGTTCACAATATTCAAGGAAGGACCAAGGCCAAAACAGGTTCATTACAAAATATGGGTACGGTTAATCGGTAAATCAAAGAAACATGGTCTATTAAGGCTCAAACTTGGGATCAAGGGATTCATGCAACTTTTGGTAGGGAAATATAGGCTAAAAGTGAGCTAAACAAATAATGTCCTATGATCATATCCTAACCAACCATCCTTATCTTATGCAGAGACCAACCAGGAAAGTTCTAGATCTACAACACAATACCGAACTAACTAATATACCTCACTCACACATGGTACATGAGCTATTTTCACCTCACATGTCTGGTTTATACATGGATTAACAAAACTACTCATGATGACAAAATAAATGACAGCAAAGATCCACAACAATCATGCATGTTGTCACAAATACATAGCTAATGTATCAAAAAAATTTTAAATAGGGTCAATTTTTTTTACAAAAACCAAAGCTAGTGCAATTTTCTTGGCTGAGTACTCCTAAGCTACTTTCTAATTAAACAAAACTCATAACTTAAAAATAAAAATACTACAAATGCCGGTTCTACTAGATAGCATGTCTGAGGGAAAAGAAACACGGCAAGGAAAACCCTCAGACGGACCAAAAATCCCAAAAATCTCAAGTACACTCCCTCCCCTTTTGAAAAATTAGCTTCGTCCCCGAAGCATAATCTAGAAGATCATAGGGAAGAGAACATACCTATGGCTCACTAAGTGCTCCTGTCATCTCACGCAGGTGGTACCTCCACTACAATAGTGGCACTAGCGGTGGTCGGCGTGCTCAATTATGTGTCAATAAAGGGAGTGGTCCCCCCTCAACAGTCGTGGCCTCTTGAACGACCTCTAAAAATATCTTATTTTGACCCGTCATGACTCGTACCACGAGTCGTAGGAAGGTCCTATGGCTCGTCCCTTGGACCCGTGGGCAACTTGTTAAAGAAAACTTACTTGACGACCTACGATTTCATCCTACGATTCGTACCATTGAGATATGATCCGTAGGATGACTCGTAGGTCGGGGCTTGGAATCTTTTTGTTCTAAAACCTCACCACGACTGATGCTACGGCTTGTAGGATCTCATTATGGGTCATATTGAGAGCCGTAGCAGCTGATGTTTCATCCTCCTATTTTCAATTTTCCCTGAAGACTGAGCACACATTAGTTCAATAACTTGGGTTGCCTCCCAAGAATTGCTTGATTTAATGTTGCGGCACGACGTAGGTAGGCTGGTTACTCAGACTTCACCAGTACACCACAGGTAGGCTGGTTACTCAGACTTCACCAGTACACCACAGGTAGGCTGGTTACTCAGACTTCACCAGTACACCACTTGGGTTGCCTTCCAAGAAGTGCCTGATTTAACATCGCGGCACGACGCAAATCTCTTGACTACTCAGAATTCTTCAAGTGATTCATACTCATCCTCCAGTGCTGAGATCACACTAAATTCTTTGGGTTGATTCATTGTCCTGCGGATGTTGAATGTGACCTCCTCTTTATTCAGCCTGAACTTCAACAGGCCAACTTCTACATCTACTAGAGCTCTCTCGATCACAAGGAATGTTCGCCCCAAAATGACGGGGACCTCATAATCAACCTCACAATCCAAAATCATGAAGTCTGCTGGGAATATAAATTTATCTACCTTGACAAGAACATCGATCAGGATCCCCACCGGTTTCATAACTGTTCTGTCAGCCATCATTCGCCGTATGTTGGTCGGTGTAGGAGTTCCCAATCCTAACTTCTTGAATATAGCCAAGGGAATCAAATTAATGCTAGCTCCCAGATCACAGAGTGCCCTTGAGAACTCAATATTTCCAATCATACATTGTATAGTGAAGGCACCTGGGTCCTTCTTTTTCTGTGTTAAGACCCTTGTAGCTATGGCACTGCAGTGATGCACATTGTCAATAGGCTCATAGCTCACATATCTCTTCTTTGTCACCAGGTCTTTCATAAACTTTGCATATCCTGGCATTTTCTCTAATGCTTCGACCAATGGTATGTTCACAGACAACTGCTTAAGCATTGAAAGGAATTTTTGGAACTTACCATTTTCCACCTTCTTCTTCATCCTTTGGGGGAATGGTAGTAGCAGTCGTGGGATAGGTTTTTGCACTTGTGTTTCCTCTTGATCCATGAAAGGTTCCTTCTCACATCTTGGGGCCTCTTGCAACTCACTAGTCTCTTTCTCAGCACTAGTATCATCATCCTCCATTATGCTCTATTTATACCATTCAATTTCAACTGGAAACGGGGGGTCAACTATGGTTTTGCCACTCCTAGTCATTATCTCCATACAATGTACATCGTTCTTTGAATTTTGGACAGTGTTTCTAGGCAATGTACCCTTTTGTCTAGGGTTGATTGATGTTGACAGTTGCTCAAGTTGGTGTTCAATTTTCTTGGTGGCGGTAGCATGAGATTCCACCTTTTGACCCATACTTGACAAATCACCTTGGATCTCTTTCAGTTGATCATCAATGGACCTCACCTTCTTCAACACTCAGCCATCATGCTCTCCAACTTTGATTGAACAACCTCCCCTTCTCGTGCATTGGGAGGCATATAGAATCCAGCCCGGTCATTCCGATAACCATCATTGCGCCTCCAATCACCTTCGCGCTCACAACCTCGGCTCCTATCTCTGAATCCATTTCTGTTGTAGTTGTCTCTATATTGTTTCCGACCTTGATTTCTAGAACCTTAGCGCCAATTGTCTTGTCCAAACGCTTGGGCATTGGTTCGGAAACCCACCACCTGGCAATCCAAGAAGTTTTCCTCCTCCTCAGAATTAGAGTGATCAGCTCCTTGCTCCCTTCCTTGAGTACCCACTGCATTAACCTGTTTGGCTCTAGCTCCCATAATATGCTTTGTCAGCAAGTCCAATGATGTGCGCATGTGAGCAAACTCCTGGTCGTTCTCTTCTTATTTTCTTCGTTGGTCTGCAGTCAAATCAATGGCATATGTGCGTGCCAATGCATCAGCTTCCCTCGTATGCCAGGCTCGATTTGTCTTAGTCACCCTGTCAAGAATGGTGGCAGCTTGCTCCCAGGTGTGACTCATCAATGCTCCTCCAGCTACCATTTCTGCTACAACCTTGGTGCTATTGTTTAGAGACCTGTAAAAAAATTTCAATAAACTATCATCTGGAATTTTGTGGTTGGGGCACTTAGTCAACTTTTTTTTGAATCTCAACCAAGTTTCATGAAGTGCCTCAGTCTTGATCTTTCGAAAATTATAGATCTCATCTTTTAGCTGCAACATCCTGGACAGGGAATGAATCTCTCCAAAAATACCTATTTAAGCTCCCTTAAGTTGATTATGGAGTCATTTGGCAACTCCGATAACCACAAAGTAGCTTCCCTTGATAGAGAAAAGGGGAAGAGTCTGAGCCGTATTGCATCCTGGCTTATTCCGGGAAACCTGTACGCCTTGCATATTCCTACGAAATTCATTAGGTGCAGGTTGGAGTCATCCGCTGCGTGACCACTAAACACCCCTTTCATATTTAGCAACTGAATCATGGTGCTTGTAATGTCGAATTTGGCCCCAGGGGGAAGTGATGGTGGCACAATAGCTTCGTTGACCCGACTTCATCAATATCTGGGTCATCATCATCGTCCAAGTACTGAGGGGAAAATCTATGAGCTCTGTTGCCCCTCCCTTGTCTACCAACATTTACCACTTCATCTCTTTCATCTTTCGCATGTAGTAGTTCGGCTTGCTAAGCTAGCTCGTCTTGCCTAGCTTCTTCAGCTATGCAGGCCTCTCTTTGCTCGTGGTTTTCCATGTTACGCAGTGCTCTTTCAATTTCAGGATTTAATGGAACAAGAGGAGCTCCTCTACTCTGAGTTCTTGGCATTCACCGGAGAACAGCCTGTGGGTATTAAAAACAAAAAAATAAACATAATTAAATAAATAACTACCAAAAAGTTAATTACAAGCTAATAACCTAGTTTTAGCCGTATTCCCCGGCAACAGTGCCACTTTTTGATAACGCTCAAACCAAACCTCTTACTGAAGTGAGAAGCCGACGTTGTCAATAGAGAACCCAACTAGAGGTTGGGGTCGAACCCACAGGGAATAGGGAGACTGGAGTATAGCCGGTAATTGAACTTGTGAGGTAGTTACTTCAAAATACGAGGATTCTAAAGAAAATCAATAATAAAAACAAATATTAAAATTTTGGTGTTGAGTCAATATCAAAGGATAATGAGAGTTTGTGTTCCCCATGGGTTCATAACTGCTTTGGGTATACACTCGTGATTACCACCAATACTTACTTATAGAACTGATAGCTTAGGTTCATTCGAACGACCGACAAGTCCCTATTGAAATACTATGCTCAATCACTCGACCAAGTCTCATGAGCGGTTTCAAATTATTCATTATCACTAAGTTCTAGATTTAACTATCCCGCGACCACAACTCAAGTTAATACAATGATTATCAAAATCAAGGCTCTGTTGTAATTCTCTTTTCCTAATCTCTACCTCTTCGACCAAAGCAAATAAAGAATTCGGGCATTTCCTAGTGTTGCACGCCGTTAAGAAACGTTTAAGCATGAAAAGAATACAATATAAGTGTTTGTATTGAATTTAAGATCACTTTGTGTAACCCTAGTTTGTTAATTCACCATGGTTCCCACAACCCTAGCTACGGAGGTTTTAGCCTCTCATAGTTGCAAGGTTGTGATTTGCTTTTATGATTAAGAATAAAAATCAATACTTACAATAATGATTGAGAAAAAACACTTCCTTCAATTACTCCACAAAAATCTTGGAAACAAGTAGCAAGAACAAGATGAATTCAAGAACAGGTTGATCACAAGTTAAGACCAACTCAATTCTCTCTCTTCTCAAGGTTTCTACTCTTTAAAACTATCAAACTAACGTCCTCCGATAAAAATAAAACCTAAAACACATTTATACAGACACGAGAATTCTTTTCTTAAGCCAACAGGGTGAATTTCCATATCTGTTTCCACCAGTGCCATGACTCAACCTACGATCCGTAGCATGCTCCTACGACCCGTAGTTTCGTCTCGTACAATCTCAGCTAGCTAAATTCTGGCTAAGTTTTGGATTTGGGTACGACTCGTACCATCAAATCACGACTCGTACTCAGCTCCCGTACTTTGAATTAGAGATTTTGAAGTTTTTCCGAAGTTCATCACGACCAAAATGGTACAACTCGTAACTTCGTCTTACGGGTTGTACGTTCTTCCCATAGCAGGAGCCAGACTCAGATGCAATTATTCTAGATTTCATCACGACTTCCTCATCACGACTCGTACACGCCTGCTACGAATTGTACGAGACTCATGGGTCACATCTGCTCAGCCTTATCTTTCTGCAACTTCTCACGGCCACCAGTACGACTTGTAGGTCCTTCCTACGATTCGTACTGTGGTCTGCACTTTTTTGCCCATTTTGCACTTTTTAAGCTATCTTTTGCAATTTTCAGTTCCAACACCTATTTATCTTGTAAAAAAAGGAAAAGTACCTCATATCCACATAAATACACCTAAGTCCTTGCTTTTTCTTAGTTTTGAGCGTCGAATGTGTTGCAAATCCACAACACATCACCTCATGCAACATCCGACTCCTCAAATCATCAACATCCGAAAAACATAGACGACCCTTGTACCAAAGCACACCATCTCCCCTTTTGGAGAAGACGTCTACCTTATGATTTTGAACGGCTTCCTGCAACTTTACCAAAGTCGGATCCTCATCTTGTCTAGCTTTTACATCAATAACCTAGGATGATTTTGATCCATTCTGAACCACAACACCGTCATCGGTCGAGTCAACCAACCTAACTCCCAGCCTTGCGAGTCGATGCACATCCTTCACCAGCTCCTTCTTTTCCTCATCCACGTGAGACACACTCTTCATTGAGAGTCTACTAAGTGCATCTGTCACTACATTAGTCTTACCCGGATGGTAAAGCACACTCATACCATAGTCCTTGAGTAGCTCCAACCACCTCCTTTGCCGAAGAATTAGGTCCTTCTAGGTAAACACATACTGTAAAATATTATGGCCCATAAACACATACACATGGAACCTGTACAGATAATGTCACCATATCTTCAATGCAAATACCACTGTGGCCAATTCAAGATCACGGGTCGGGTAATTCTTCTCATGAACTTTCAGCTTTCTCGAGGCATATGCTATAACCTTTCCGTGCTGCTTCAATACACACCCAAGTCCGATCCTTGAAGCATCACAATACACTACAAACCCATCGATACCCTCCGGTAAAGTCAACACCGATGCTGAAGTAAGTCGGGTCTTCAACTCTTAGAAGCTCTTCTCACAAGCCTCCGACCATTAGAATTTTACCTTCTTCTGGGTCAATTTGGTCAAGGGTGCTGAAATAGATGAGAAACCTTCAACAAATCTCCCTTAGTAGTCGGCTAAACCTAAAAATCTCTGAATATTAGAAGGATTCACCAGTCTAGGCCAATTCTTCACTGCTTCTATTTTCTGAGAGTCAACCGTTATTCCTTCACTTGATACCACATGGCCCAAAAACGTCACGGAGTTCAACCAAAACTCAAACTTGCTGAATTTGGCATATAATTGGTGATCCTTGAGAGTCTGTAGCACCACTCTCAAGTGAGCGACATGCTCCTCCTCACTCCGAGAGTATATCAGGATGACATCAATAGACAAAATCACGAACATATCTAAGTATGGCTTGAAAACCTTGTTCATCAAGTCAATAAAAGATGCAGGAGAATCCGTTAGTACAAAAGACATGACTACAAACTCATAATGACCATATCGCGTCCTGAATGTTGTCTTTGGGATGTCACTCTCCCGAACTCTTAGATGATGGTACCCGAATTTGAGGTTTATCTTTGAGAAACACTTGGCACCCTGAAGATGATTGAATAAATCATCAATCCTGGGTAAAGGATACCTACTCTTGACGGTGACTTTGTTCAATTGTCAATGATCAATACATATTCAAAGAGAACCATCTTTCTTTCAGACAAAGAGAACTGGTGCGCCCCATGGGGACTTGCTCGGTCTAATGAAACCCTTATCTAACAGGTCCTTCAACTACTCTTTCAACTCTTATAGCTCGACTGGAGCCATTATGTAGGGAGGAATAGATATAGGCTACGTGTCGGGAAGAAGGCCAATACCAAAATCAATCTCCCGCTCGAGAGGGACTCCCGATAAATCATCTGGAAAAACCTGGGGATACTCGGATACTAATGGGACAAACTGGATAGTCGGGGTCTCGGATGTCACATCCGTAACCCTAACTAGATGGTACACACAACCTTTGGAAATCATCTTTCTAGCCTTAAGGTAGGAAATAAAACAACCTATAGGCGTAGCTGAACTACCCTTCCATTCTAAGACTGGCTAACCCAAAAATCTGAACTCTACTGCCCAGGTTCTACAATTGACTGAAGCATAACATGCAAATAGCCAATCCATGCCGAGGATAACATCAAAATCAGTCATGGCTAACTCTATCAAATATGTTGAAGTGACTTTCTGAAGGACTGAGACCAGGCAACCTCTATATACCCATCTAGCTATAACTTAATCACCTACTGGAGTAGAGACTGAGAAGGGTTCTGACAAGACTTTGGGACTAACTCCAAAGCTACTGCCACATAAGGTGTCACAAAAGATAAGGTAGCCCCCGGATCTAACAAAGAATAAACATCAATATGGAAAACTCATAACATACCAGTGACTACATCCAGGGAGACCTCCTGCTCCTGGTGGGGTGCTAATGCATAGAATCTATTTTGGTGTTGACCACCACTTGTGCTAGTAGATGCCCCTTGATGATCTGAGCATACGGGTGGGGCTGCTGAACTAGAAGCTGGGCCTCGGCCCCTATCATGATCCTACCTCGCTGCTGGGCAATCTCTGAGCATGTGTCTGAGCTTCCCACACCCGAAATAAGAACCTGTACCTGCTAAGAACTGGCCCATCTACCCTCGGCCACATTTGTGGCAAGCTGGAACACTAGAATCTACGAGTCTGCTGCTCTAACCCCTAGAGCCTGACGCTCGCCCTCTCTGATCATGCCTAGGCCTAGATGGCACACTCAGCGCTAAAGATGCTGGGGCGGAAGATCTCTGGTGGGTCTGCTGTTGGTGTCTCCCACCTAACCTCGACTGAGAAAATCCATAACTATTAGTCCTAGCCCTCTTGGCCTCTCTCTCACTTATATGTGTCGCCTCCATCCGTTGGGCATACAAGACTATCCGAGGGAATTCCATGACCTGGTGGAGCATAGTGGTCTTACAATCATTTTCCAAATAGCCCGCTACACCATGAAGAAATCTACTCACCCGCGCCCTCTGATCAGCCACTAACTCTGGGGTGTACTTCGATAGGCGGGTGAACTCAAGGGCATACTCCTTCACCGTCATCCTCCCTTGCTTTAGATTTACGAACTTAGCTGCCTTCAGCTCCCTCATCTCACGAGGGAAGAACCGATCTAAGCAGGCAACATGCAACTCTTCCCAAGTGGTCGGGCCTGCTCCGGCATTCCTGCTATCTTTCCATTGTCGAAACTAGATGTGTGCAACCCCTTTTAGTTGATTCGAGGTCAGCTCCGCACACTTGACTCCATTCACCCCCATGACTTGGGTGATCTTCACAATCTCATCTATGAACTCATGTGGATCCTCATCTACCTTTGACCCGAGGAACTCTAGCGGGTTCATTCTCAAGAAGTCTCTGACTCAAGCCGTCACTGCATTGACATTCTGCGGAACATGCACAACCTCCTGTTAATTGACCTGAGCGGTCAAGGCCATCGATATCATCTAAATAGCTGGCCGAAACTCAGGATAGGCAACCAACTCCGGTGCCCATTGCTCCCGAATTGGTGGGGCCTGCTGGTGCCCGTTTCCATTGCCATCTCCGTGGCCTTCTCCATTCCCATTTCTTCTACCATTTACTCTGCAAGGATCCATAATTTTGCAGTTGCGAATAGCATGAATTAGAAGGATAGGAAGACTTTTCATCGCACGACATAGATCATGAAAGAAAGGAACATTTCATAAATATTTCATAGCCTCTTCATCATAAGTGTGGCACCTTCACACCCATGAAAAATACTCTACTTAATGCGGCTTTCAGACATACTAGGACACTTCAAACCTATTTCTTTGATACCAAGTTTGTCATGACCCGAACGGGACAAGGAGCCTCGAGAGACCCCAATTCAACCCATGGCGTAAGCATACATCTAAATCGGTCAATAAAATTGAATAAATTGACAATATAATCATAGTGGAAGTCTTGATTTAACTTAACATCAGAATACACAATCTGAAGCTGAATACATGCATATGTCTGAAAAGCCTCTAAATATGACGAGTTGATGTGACAAGACCCTAACTAACTCAACAAGCTGAAACTGAAAATACATGAAGAAAATCTAAATAGTCTAGCCCTCAGGAGATGAGGAATCACCCACAATGTACGATGCTATCTCATAAGACTAACTATGATTAGGGATGAGCCTGAGAGTCGGGTCCTGTATCATGAAATGATACAACATAGAGTATGCGGTCAGTACTGAAATATACCGAGTATGCAAGGTAAGTAAAACCGCTTAAGTAAAATTACTTAAAGACATGCATAATCTAAAACATAACAATAAGAATCTGGGAGTAGGGCTTGCATGCATTCTTTCTTAAATCATGATCTCATCATAACATAATCATCACATCGTAACTGTATCAATTGACTCAAAGCTGAAATCTGATAGTCGTGAGTAAAACTAAACATTGAGTTCAACCTTCTTTAAAACATATATAGATATGAAAATCTCATGAATGATAAACATGCATAACTGAAATCATGAAGAACAATGGGAGACTCGTCTTTTAACCGACATACCATGATAGAGCTTATGTGGTCCCAACTATCACACTCAAGTGGGTAGAGTCATCCAAAGCCTTGTCAGGGCTAGGGGCAATGCCATAATATCGATATCAAGCTCGTGGGTCAATAGGGCCGAGGATAGCTCATAAAGGAGGTCTTGAAGTAATATATACAAGTATAAATCTACGTTGGCGCGTAGTTTTGAGACATAGGGTGATCGAACCTTAGCCTACTCGGTGCTAGACACTACTCCCAAAAACATGCATATGCTCTACATCGTTATTCAACAAAGCTCAACATCGTCTATTGACGAATCTCAATAATCAAATACATCTCAATTATGAATTCAAGCATATGAGAAGCTTTAACTAAAACCATACTACAAGCTAAAAGATAATTGGGATTCTTCTCTCCAAAACCATGTGGTAAGCTTAATTTGAGAAATCATAGATCATACGTAAACGTGTGGGCATTTCCCAATACTTTCTCATTCTTGAAAATACTCAATTCACATCGAAAATATGATTATAAATATGGGTAGCTTGAAAACATGTTTTTCATCATAATATCTCATCATCGTCACACGTTCATCACAAATCTCATCTTTCATGAACTTTTCATTAATGGTCTTTTTAATTCATAAAACTAGAAACATGATTTTTAATTGAAAACCTTATAAAACTTGCCCATGCTTCATAATTAAATGGCTGAAACATCTTTAAATCATACCCATGTAAAGAATTAGGAACTTCATGCGTTGCGTTAAAACCCCATAGATTAGACATAGAACATTCATGATTTAGAGAGGGTTTGGACATTGGTGTGAAAGGAATCACCCATTCATAACCCTACATACCTGATTAAGGCTGATTCTTACACTTCTCTGATTGCCCAAGAGGAATTGAAGAGAATTTAAAGAAGAAAAAGCTTGATCACCCTCTCTAACCTTCTACCTTTGCATGCATGAATGAATATGACCTAAAATGAATTTAATCCTCTTAAAAGACATCATCCGTAACTTAAAATGACATAGTTAAGGCCTTAGGAATTACGGAAAAGCCCCTACTAAATTCACAGAAAATAACTGTCAGATGGTCCCAACGAGGGACCTAAAGACTCGTGGAGTCGTTCGTGAGGTTTACTGCTTCTCAAGTCCTCTGGGCTCGTAACGGGAGACTTCACGACTTGTTACCTTATGAATATGACTCGTGGTCACCATCCATGATGTGCATTGCCTTATCCTCAAATAAATTTTTCCCTGCTTGGTCACGACTCATCCCACGAATCGTGGGGACTGATCATTACTTGTGGGCTCCTCTCGTTAAGTCCACTTCCCTCTTCCTTCTCCTTCCTCGCTCATCACTCCTCACAACTGACCTAATGACTCGTGGGACCTGACCATAAGTTGTGGTCACATCCGTGGATATCCCATTTCCAAATTTTGTAAGCTCATCACCTGACCTCCCCATGAGTCATATCATGACTCGTGGGCTGCTCTCACGGGTCACCTCACGACCCGTTCTGATACCTAGAGATAGTTTTGAGTTTTTCTCCATTTCAACTCCCCGGCCTGACCTTTGGGCTTTCAGGGTATAACATGGGGGCCCGTTTAGGTTCTTGTTTATATTTATATACTTGTTAGTTAGCTATTTCAAACGGTAAGGTTACTTAGATTAAATTCTTACCCTCATTCTTGATTACTTTAGTTTTATCAGTTTTCAGTCAATTATTATTTTACTGCCTTACATATTTAGTACATATTGTACTGACGCCCATCCTTGGGGCGCTGCATTACTTGCTTTCAGGTGTAGATAGACGCGGTCCAGGACCTTCTTAGTTATTAGCCGGAGATTGCAGTCCATTTAGCTCCTTTACTCCAGAGTTGATAGTTAGAAGAGGTTTGTTCTTTTGTTGTGCAGTTTATGGGTAGGCTGAGGCCCTATCTCAACCATTAATCCACTCTTAGAGGCTTGCAGGCTATAGATTTCCAGTTGTTAGCTTTTATTGTTGGCCGTGTGGGGCCTATGTATGTTTTATTTCATGTAATGGCCGTGTGGGGCCTTGTTTAGCTGTCCGTTAGCAGCCTTGTCGGCTATAGCATAGTTTCAGTTTCCTGATTTCATTCAGTTATAACTAGACAGCATGGTGGTCCTATTGGCCTGCATAAGATTCCTGTTATTTCATTATTGTTGGTTAGCGATCTTTCTTTATAGGTGGCCTTGTAGGGCATAAGCTGTATTTATAGCCGAGATATAGATCGTCGATTTCTTGAATTAAGTTATAGGCATGTACCAGAAGTGCACCAACCCAGTCAGATTAGTCTAGATCCCATGTGGCACTAGGTGTAGTCATGCCTCCCGAGGTGGGGCGTGACAAACTTGGTGTCAGAGCAGTTCGTATCCCAGGGAGTCTGCAAGCCGTGTCAAGTAGAGTCTTATCTATGGATGTGTTATGCACCACATTCTATAGATAGGAGGCTATGAGGCATAATAGTGTGGTTACTGTTCCTTCTCCTCTAGTCGTGCTATAGAGCTGTGTTGTATAGGGCAAGGCCCCGAGGAATGATGGAGGTGAATTTGAATTTGAGGAGGAAGCTAATTATCTGAATGGTCAAGGGGAGGGTTTCCAGACTAACACTCAAAGGTCTAACAAAGACTCTTGGCGCCAAGGTCAGGGGAACCATGGTCGGAACTATTACAGGGATAACAATTACAACCGAGGCCAATACAGAGACAATGGAGACTGGAAGAAGCATGAAGAGTACAAGAATGATAAAAGCGGTCTGCATGTTCCTCCAAGGAACCGCGAGCCAGAGTCTAGTGGTTCATGGTTAGAATATATGTTATCCAAGGTTCTTAAGAAGATGGAGGCGATAGATGGCCGTTTTGAAAAACTCCGCACTGATATTTCAGGGATGAACAAAAAGGTGGAATCACATGCCGTTTCCATAAAGCAGATTGCACAGAAGCTTGGTCAGATGTATGTTGCAATGAACCAGAGGAAGAAGGGCACGCTTCCTAGAAAAACTATTTAAAATTCAAAAAGTGATAGTCATTGCATGGCCGTCACTACTAGGAGCGGGAAAACGATAGTTGATCCGCCAAGACAGGTTGTGATTGATGAGATAGTTGAGCCCTTAGTGATTGATGATGATAGGGTGGCAAATTCGAAGGATCAGATTTTGGCTGATGAATTAGTTAAGAAGATCGCTCCTTGTAATGCAAAGGAGCATGGGTCTGGCAAAGAAAAGGAGAAGGGGGTACAAAAAAAGATCAAACCTATTCCTAAACCTCCTCCCCCTTTTCCACAAAGGTTGAAGAAAAAGGCCAAAGATGGGAAATATCAGAAGTTCATCTCAATGTTAAAACAATTGTCTGTGAACATCCCATTAGTCGAGGAACTTGAGCAGATTCCTGACTATGCTAAATTCATGAAGGACCTTATCACTAAAAAGAGGACTGTGAGTTTCGAACCTGTATATAATTTGCACCATTGTAGTACAATAGCATCTTGTTCTCTTGTTCAGGAAAAGGAGGACCCTGGAGCTTTCACCATACCATGCACTATTGGAGCCTTTAATTTTGCTAAGGCATTATGTGATCTTGGTTCTAGTATTAATTTGATGCCATTAGCAGTTTTTAGACAGTTGGGCTTGGGAGGCCCTAAACCGACTACAATACGGCTTTTGATGGTAGATTGTACAGTGAAAATCCGGTGGGAATCCTCTATGATGTTCTAGTGAAGGTAGAGTCCTTTATATTTCTGGCTGATTTTGTCATTCTAGACTGTGAGGTTGATTTTGAGGTCCCCATTATCTTGGGGCAACCATTCCTCGCCACCAAACGTGCTCTTGTAGACATGGAGACTAGACAACTCAAATTCTAGTTGAACAATGAGGAAGTGACATTCAATGTATACAGATCCATGAAGCAACCAAATGATATGAGGTTGGTATCAGTAACTGATGTTGTGGAACCTGAGTTCCCAATTATACCTATTGAGGAATTTTTGATTCTTGATGACTTAGCAGCAGTTTTGATGGATATTGGTTCTGAGGAGATCCATGGGGGTGAGGAGATTGTTAATACACTTGCTGGCATGGGGTCATACACTTATGCTCCAAAGAAGATTGATCTAGACTGGAAGAATCGGGTGGCCCCGCTAGCCAAGCCATCTATTGAGGAGCCTCTAGTATTGGAGCTCAAAGCTTTCACGTCTCGTTTGCAGTATGTATTTTTGGGAGCCGGTAACAGTTTACCTGTAACTGTTGCAGCTGACTTGGAGGAGTGGCAAGTATAGGCTTTGGTCTCAATTTTTAAGAGATATAAAAAAGCCATCGGGTGGACCATTGCAGATATTATTGGAATCCCAGCCAGTATTTGCACTCACAAAATTCAGCTAGAGCCAGATTGTATTCCGAGCATTGAGCATCAGCATAGGTTGAATCCACCTATGCAAGAGGTGGTCAAGAAGGAGATTGTCAAGTGGTTGGATGCAGGTGTGGTGGTTACCCTATTGCAGACAACAAATGGGTGAGCCTAGTCTAGTGTGTATCGAAAAAAGGAGGAATCACGGTGGTCCCAAATGCTAACAATGAGCTCATTCCTC
>JACEIK010004097.1:58561-74561 GCA_018107945.1 Datura stramonium
ATATTCAAACCACAGACGTACAGGACGAATCGTCCTAGGGTCCAACGGGTCGTTGAACCAGTAGTTGTTTCCCTCTTCTAAAAATCTGAACTCCTATTCAACGAACCTCACCACGACTCGTTGTAAGCTACAACGGGTCATGGTTTCCATCCGTCGTCTCCACCGTAAAGGTCCACTGCCTTACCACGACTCCATCCAACGGGCCGTCCTTCCTAACAACCGGTCATTGTGACGCCCGTTGTTTTCCCTGTCACCACGCCTAGCCTCTTAGCACAATTGCTTACAACGGCTCGTGGTTACCTACCATGAGTCGTTGTTCCTCTCGTCCTGCAACTTTTTCCCCAAAATTCTGCAGTTTTGCATTTTAGCTTCCCAGGTCTACTCCTAGGCACTTCCGGGGTATTACAATATCTCCTCCTTGGAAACATTAGTCCTCGAATGTTGAAAACAAGCAGAAAATAGAAACATACAATTTATCACATACAAAACTGGTCATTTTAACTGAAAACTGACGGAACGACTACCTTCGATTCAAAACACACAACTGAACTGAATTCACCAATCATACACACATCCACATACATATAAGAAACTTGTGCACATAGTTCAAATATGAAGACTAAATAGAGAAAGAGTGCAAAATTGATACCTCAAACTGTAACTGAGCTGGTAGAGAACAAATGTGGGTATCTAGCCATCATATCCATTTCGGCTTCTCACGTAGCACCTTCAACATGCTAATTTCTCCATAATACCTTAACTGAACCTATTTTATTGTTTCTTAGCTTTCGATCCTAATGATCCAAGATTTCAACAGGAATTTCTTCATAAATGAGGCTGTCTTTTACATCAATGCTGTCCACCGGGACTACTAAAGCTGGATCACCCAAACACTTCTTCAAAAGTGACACATGAAACACGGGATGAACTGAAGATAACTCTAATGGCAAGTCCAACTCATACGCCACCTTACCAACTCTCCTCACAACCCTGTAGGGACCAACATAGTGGGGACTGAGTTTCCCTTTCTTCCTAAACCACATCACTCCCTTCATGGGAGATACCTGTAGAATACCCAATCGTCATCCACCTCAAACTCCAGGTCCTTCCTCCTCACATCAGCATATGATTTCTATTGACTCTGAGCAGTCTTCAGCCTATCCCTTATCAACTGAACCTTTACCATGGCCTCATGAACCGAATCAGGCCCTATCATAGTGCCTTCCCCAACATCAAACCATTCGATGGGCGATCTACACCTCCGCCCATAAAGAGCCTCGACTAGTGCCATTTGGATGCTAGAGTGATAGCTGTTATTATAAGCAAACTCGATCAAGTGCAGATGATCATCCCAACTACCTTTGAAGTCCATCACACATGCCCTCGACATATTCTCAAGGGTCTAGATCGTTCATTCTTCCTCGCTGTCTATTTGCGGATGAAAGGTTGTACTGAGCTTAACTTGAGTCCGAAGCCCTTTCTAAAAAGAATGCCAGAATTGGGAGGTAAACTGAGTACCTCGATTTGAAATGATGGACAAGGGTACTCCATGAAGTCGAACCAACTCCCGAATATATAATTTGGCATAATCATCCGCTGAATCTGTGGTCTTGATCGGTAGGAAGTGTGCGGCCTTGGTTAACCTGTCAACCACCACCCAAATAGAGTCATAATGTCGGCGAGTACGAGGTAGAACAGTAATAAAATCCATATTAATTTCTTCCCACTTCCAAGTGGGAATGCTAATATCCTGAAGTACGCCTCCCGGCCTTTGATGTTTGACCTTCACTTGCTGACAGTTTGGACATTTATCTACGAACTCTGCAATATCCTTCTTCATACCATCCCACCAATAGATTTCTCGCAAGTCCCGATACATCTTCATGGATCCCGGATGGATAGAATATCTAGTACCATGTGCCTCATGCAATATCCGAACTCTCAAATCATCAATGTCCGAAATACATAGACGACCCTGGTATCGTAGCACACCATCTCCCCCGTGGGAGAAACCCTCCACCTTTTGACTCCACACGGCTTCTTTTATCTTCCTCAAAATCGGGTCCTCATCTTTCCTAGATTTAACATCAACCACCAAGGATGATTCTGACCTGTTTTGCACAACAACGCCGCCATCGGTCGAGTCAACTAATCTAACTCCCAGCCTTTCTAGTCGATGGACATCTTTCACCAACTCCTTCATTCCCTCATCCATGTGAGACACACTCTCCATAGAGAGCCTGCTAAGCGCATCTGCAACCACATTATCCTTGCCCGAGTGGTAAAGGACACTGATATTGTAGTCCTTTAGTAACACCAACCACCTCATTTGCCGAAGATTTAGATCTTTCTGCGTGAACACATATTGCAAGCTCTTGTGATCCACGAATACATCCACGTGGACCCCATACAAGTAATTCCTCCATATCTTCAATGCGAACACCACCACGGCCAACTCAAGACCATGGGTCGGGTAATTCTTTTCATGAACTTTCAACTGTCTCGAGACATATGCTATCACTTTCCCATGTTGCATCAACAAACTCCCGAGTCCAACTCACGAAGCATCACAATACACTACAACGCCATCCGTACCCTCAGGTAGGGTCAACACTAGTGCTGAAGTGACTCGGGTCTTAAATTCCTAGAAGCTTTTCTCACAAGCCTCCGACCATTGGAACTTCACCTTTTTCTGATTCAATATAGTCAATGGGGCTGCAATTGATGAAAAACCCTCAACAAACCTCCGATAATAACTCGCTAAGCCCAAAAAGCTCCTGATATCTGATGGGTTCACTGGTCTGGGCCAATTCTTTACCACCTCGATCTTTTGAGAATCTACTTTTATACCCTCGCTTGACACCACATGGCCTAGAAATGTCATTGAGTCCAACCAAAAATCACATTTGCTGAACTTTGCATATAACTGCTGTCCTTGAGGGTTCGAAGCACTACTCTCAAGTGAGCGGCATGCTCCTCCTCGCTCTGAAAGTATATGAGGATATCATCGATAAACACAATCACGAACATGTATAGATATGCCTTGAACACCCTGTTCATTAGATCCATAAAAGCTGCAGGGGCATTGGTTAGTCCAAATGAAATAACAACAAATTCGTAGTGACCATATCGATTCCTGAAGGCGATTTTCAGAATATCACTCTCCCGAACCCTAAGTTGGTGATATCCGAACCTGAGATTAATCTGGGAGAAACACTTGGTACCCTGAAACTAGTCAAATAAATCATCAATCCTGGGCAATGGGTACCTGTTCTTAGCGATAACCTTGTTCAACTGTTGATAATCAATACACATGCGAAGGGAACCGTCTTTCTTTCATACCAATAATACTGGTGCACCCTAAGGAGATTTACTTGGCCTGATAAAGTCCTTATCTAAAAAGTCTTTCAACTGATCCTTCAACTCTTTTAGCCAGGCTGGAGCCATTCTATAGGGTAGAATAGATATAGGCTGTGTGTCGGGGAGAAGATCTATACCGAAATTAATCTCCTGTTGGGGAGGTACACCTGGCAAATCATCAGGAAATACCTCTGGGTACTCACATACTACTGGAACTGACTGAATGGTCGGGGTCTCGGACTCCATGTCCTTAACCCTAACTAGATGGTACATGCAACCCTTAGAAATCATCTTCTAGCCTTAAGGTAGGAAATGAATCGACCTACAGGCACAATTGAGCTACCTTTCCATTCTAAGACTGACTCACCTAGGAATCTAAACTCTACAGACTGGGTTCTACAAATAACTGAGGTATAGCATGCAAAAAGCCAATTCATGCCGAGAATAACATTTAAATCGGTCATGGCAAACTCTATAAAATCTACTGAGGTGACCTTATGAAGAATCGAGACCGGGGAATCTCTATACACCCGTCTAGCTATATCTGAGTCACCTACTAGAGTAGAAATGGAGAAGGGCTCTGATAAGACATCGGGACTAACTCCGAAACTACTGGCTATATATGGTGTTACAAAAGATAGGGTAGCCCTTGGCTCTAGAAAAGCATATACATCAACATGAAAAACTCTCAACATACAGGTAACTACATCTGGTGAGGCCTCATGCTCCTAACGAGTGGCTAAGGCATAGAATCTGTTCTGGCGCTTCCCGCCAGCGGTGCTAGTAGATGCCCCCTGATGTTCTATGTATGGGGAAGGGGCTGCTGAACTATAAGCTAGGCCTCGGCACCCAACCTGATCCTATCTCGCAGCGGGACAATCTTTGAGCATATCTCCAAGCTGCCCACATCAAAAACAAGCTCCTGACCCTGCCAAGGACTGGCATGTGTGTCCGCAGCCGCACCTGCGACAAGCTGGAATGCTAGAATCTAAAGGTTTGTTGCTATGACCCCTTGAGCCTAACTCTCGCCCCCTCTGATCATGTCGGGGCCTAGATGGCACACTCAGTGCGAAAGATGCTGGGGTTGATGATCTCTGATGGGTTTGCTTTCGATTCCCACCATCGGACCTCTGCTGAAAGAATTTGTGGTCCTCCATCCTAGCCCTATTGGCCTCCCTTTCCATCGAATGTGCTGCCTCAATCTTCTGGGTGTACAACACTCTACGAGGGAAGTCTATGTCCTGGTGGAGCATAGCTGTCCGGCAGTCCTTGTCCAAGTAACCTACTATACCATGCACAAACCTGCTCACCCACGGTCTGCTAATTGACCTGAGCGGTCAAGGCCTGTGCAAGAATCTGAATGGTAGCTCGGAACTCAGCATGAGCGGCTAGCTCCAGTGCTTGAGGATCCTGAACTGGTGGGGCTGGTGGATGCTAATAACCATTACCATTCTCGTGACCTAACCACCTCCATTCCTCCTTCTATTCACCCTTCAAGGCGCCATGATTCTACAATCGCGAATAGCACGAATTAGAAGGATAGAAAGGCTTTTCATCGCACGACATAGATCATGAAAGAAGGGAACATTTCTTAAAACATTTAGTAGCGTCTTCGTCATAAGTGTGGTCTACTTCACATCCATGAAAAAGACTCTACCTAACACGGCTTTCATACTCCCGAGGATACGTCAAATCTATTGCTCTGATACCAAGTTTGTCACGAATCGAGCATAGACCCGGATCGTAGACATGGGACAAGGGACCCCGAGAGACCCCAAGTCGACCCATGGTAGAAGCATTCAACTAACTCATTTAATAAACATTAAGAAAGCATAATTATAAACTCAGCGGAAGTCTCATACAATGGCACATCAGAATAATATCCGAAGCTACACAAACATAAGTTTGAAAGCCTCTAGTCTAGACGAGTTGATAGGACAAGACCCCAACTAACTCTACAAAACCTAAAACTAAAATACGACATGAAGCTGAAATTCTAGTCCTTGAAAAATGAGGACTCACCAATCACGCAGGTGTTAACTCTAATAAGCAACTACGAACGAGGCTGAACCTGAGAACTGGATCCTGCATCATGAAATGATGCAGCATAGCGGTCAGTACGTGGAATGTAGCAAGTATGTAAGGTAAGTAAAATCGCTTAAGTAAAAATAAATCATTTAAAATATTTCATACATATCATAAGCTTTCAAGTATAAGTAGAACGGCTACATGCATTCATGTTGAAATCGTAATCTTATCATGACATGACCATGCTTAGCTTCACAACATCATGACTGACTTGAATGACTCAAATTTGAACATAACATTTATATCAAAAGTTGAACGATGATTCAAACCTTACTTTTAGAACATACATGCATAAGCTAATCATCATGAGTAAGGAATATGCAAATCTGAATGATATAGACAGTGAGAGACTCATCACTTAACCGACATACCACGATAGAGCTTATGTGGTCCCAACTATTACACTCAAGTGGGTAGAGCCGTCCATAACCTTGTAAGGGAATGGACGATACCATGATGTCAATATCAAGCTCAAAGGGTCAATAGGGATGGGGATAGCTCACAAGGGAGGTCCCATTTACATAATAGTATCAACCTACGTTGGCGCGCAGTTCTGGGGCATAGGGTAATCGACCCTTAACCCGCTCAGTGCTAGACTCTTCTCCCAAAAAGATGCAATTCTATACATTGTATATAACGAAGCTCAACATCGTCTAATGACGAAGCTCAATATGAAATCATGCATAACTCAACATCCCGTGAAACGAAGCTCAACATTGTCTATTGACAAAGCTTATTAATGACATACATCTCGATTATGAATTCATGCATATGAGAAGCTTTATTTTGAAACATACCACAAGCTCAAGTATAAATGAGAGCATCTACTCCAAATCATATGGTAAGCTATATGAGGAATATCTAACTCAACATACCACAAGCTAGAATTTATGAAAAATTGGAAAACTTCACTTCAAACAATGTGGTAAGCTTATTTCGGAAAAATCATCACTTTAAGTCAACCTGTGGGCATTTCCCAAAGCTTTATCATACTTGCATCTACTCAATTCATTTTGAAAAAAATCTCATAGTCATGGGTAACTTTAGAAATATGCTTTTCATCATCAGATCTCAATATCATCATGCACTACTTTTATGAACTTCTCATCCATGGGCACTTTATATTCAAGATTTTTGGAAAATAATTTTGTATTAAAAACAATTTAGAATCTTCCCAAGCTTTACAATTTATAACTATAAATACAATCTAATCATACCCATGTATAGAGGTTAAAGAGTCATGAAATTGGGTAAAACCCCATACTTGATCATAGGTGATTTATCATAATTTAATAGAAATTGGGCATGGGTGTGAAAGGAGACACTCATTGCCTTACATACTTGGGATTAGTGGATTCTAACATTCTCCAATTGCCCAAGGTAAGATCCCAGTGGAAACCTTGAAATTTGAATCACCTCTTCAATCCTTCAAACTTGCATGCATGGGAATAATAACTTAGAGTGGGCTTTCCCCCTCTCAAAACTCCTCTAAACGAGCCTTAGGATTAGAAAATGATAGAAATGCCCTTACTGATTCACTAAAAACTGGTCAGTGAACCAAACAACGGGTGAGCCAACGAGTTGTTGGAAGATACCACGACCCGTGGTATCTACCCATGTTAAGCACTACCCCAACCATATCTCATATTTAAACCATGGACGTATAGGACGAGTCGTCCTAGGGTCCAACGAATGGGTCCAACGATTCGTTAAACCAGTTGTTGTTTCCCTCTTCTGAAAATCTGAACTCGTGTTCAACGAACCTCACCACAACTCATTGTAAGCTACAATGGGTCGTGGTTTCCATCTGTCGTCTCCACTGTAAAGGTCCACTGCCTTACCACGACTCCATGCAATGGGTCATCCTTCCTAATAATCGGTCATTGTGATGCCCGTTGTTTGCCCTGTCACCAGGCCTAGCCTCTTAGCAAACTGCTTACAACGGCTCATGGTTACCTAACACGAGTCGTTATTCCTCTCGTCCTGCAACTTTTTCCCCAAATTTCTACAGTTTTTCATTTTCGCTTCCTTGGTATACTCCTAGGAACTTCTGGGGTATTACAGATACCAAGTTTTTCACGACCCAAATGGAGGCCCGGATCGTAGACACAAGACAAGGGACCCCGAGAGACCCCAGTCGGCCCATGGAATAAGCATACATCTAACCCAATCGATAAACTAAATAAATCATCAACATAACTCAGCGGATGTATGACTCAACATAACATCAGAATAAGCATCCGAAGCTGAACACATACATAAGTCTGAAAAGCCTCTAGTCTGGACGAGTTGATGGGATAAGACCCCAACTTACTCAACAGTACTGAAACTGAAAATACATAGGGAAACTGAAAGTATAGCCCTGGAAGGATGAAGAATCACCAACCAAGTAGGAGCAAACTCTGACAACCGAATGCGAGCGAGGCTGAGCCTAGGAGCTGAGTCATGTATTATAAAATGATACAACATAGAAACTATGCGGTCAATAAGTGGAATGTACCGAGTATGCAAGGTAAGTAAAACCGCTTAAGTAAAGTAAATCATTTAAACATTTAATAACATATCATAAGCTTTCAATTCTTAGAGGAAATACTACATGCATTCATTATGAAATTGTAATCTTTTCATAATATGACAATGCATAGCTTCATAACATCATAACTAACTCGAATGACTCAAAGCTGAAACATGACATTTGTAAGAAAAGCTGGAAAATGAGTCAAACCTTGCTTTTAGATCATGCATGTATAAAACAATAACCATGAGTAATGAATATGCAAGTCAGAAGCATATAGACAATGGGAGACTCATCATTTAACCAACATACCACGATAGAGCTTACGTGGTCCCAACTATCACACTCAAGTGGGTAGAGCGTCCAAAACCTTGTCAGGGCTAAGGACGCTACCATGATATCGATATCAAGATGAAGGCCCATTTGAGCAAGGGGAAGCTCACTAGGGAGGTCCCAAGTCATATAATAGTCTCAACCTACATTGGCACGTAGTTCTAAGGTATTGGGTGGTCGACCCTTAGCCCGCTCTGTGCTAGACTCTTCTCCCGAAACATGCAATGCTCTACATCATATATAACAAAGCTCGACATCATCTATTGATGAAGCTCAACAATGGAATCATGCATAAACTCAACATCGTATATAACGAAGCTCGACATCATTTATTGATGAAGCTCAACAATGGAATCATGCATAAACTCAACATCGTATGAAATGAAGCTCAACATTGTCATTTGACAAAGCTCAATAATGGGATCATGCGTAGAACCGACATCGTATGAAAATGTAGCTCAATGACAACCTACATCTCAATTATGAATTCATGCAGATGAGAAGCTTATTTTGAGACATACCACAAACTCAAATATAACTGGGAGCATCTACTCCAAAACTAAGTGGTAAACTTACTTTAGAGATACTACATCATCATACTTTATATAAGGGCCTTGCCCAAAACTTTATCATGCTTGGATCTACTCAATTCATTTTGTAAACAATATCATAATCATGGGTAGCTTTAGAAACATGTTTTTCATCATCAAATCTCATCATCAATATCATTCTCTTATTTCATGAACTTCTCATCCATGGGCATTTTATTTCATAATTTAGAAAACACAATTTTGATTGGAAACAATTCAAAATCTGCCCAAGCATCACAATTCATTACTAGAAACATAATCTAATCGTACCCATGTATAGAAATTGAAGAATTTTGCAATTGGGTAAAAAACCCATAACTTCATCATAGGAATTTCTCATACTTAGATAGATATTGGGCATGGGCGAGGAAGGAAACACCCACTCATAACCCTACATACCTAGAAGGGATTGATTCCACCAAATCTTTGATTACCCAAGAGGAAATTGGATGGAAACCTTGAATACTAGCGTTGAATCACCTCTTCAACCTCTCAAGCTTGCATGCATGTAATGAATGACTTAGAATAGGTTTTCCCCTCTTAAAACCCACTAAAACGAGCCTTAAACGACGTAGTATAGGCCCCTAGGACTTAGAAATTACGGAAAAGCCCTTACTAAAATCGCAGAATTTGGCTGACTACCAGTCCCTATGAGGGACTGGATGACTCATGCTCACAGGCCACGACTCGTGGCCATGATCGTCTGGTTCACTGCTCAAAACAACTAGGGGACCTCACGGGAGACACCACGACTCATGTTCACCACATGTGGCTTCTACTACCCAATGCTTCCTTGCCAAATAACCAATCTAGGCCACGGGAGACCTCACGAGGCGTGAGGCTTGACCACAACTCGTGGTCATGCCCGTGGTCTTCTCAACACACCCTGCCAACCCTGCTGGACCACAAGTCACTTCACGACTCGTGGTCACTCCTTACAAGCATCGTTAGGATTCGTTCTGTGACCTGGTGCTAAATTTTAGTTTTTCAATGTTTTGACTCCCGGGTCTGATCCTTGGGTTCCCAGGGTATAACAAGTTTGGCGTAGAACTCCCTCACCCAAGATTTGATAACTTTTTCGGGCTCTTTAACCAAAGAACCCCATCCCATCTCTTGAAGGCGGGTATAGAACTTAGGCACCGTTTTCGCCACATCCTGCACAATAAATCCCCTGTGTATCAACCCCTTAGTTGCTTGCTTGTTGAGTTGGATTTAACATTGATCAATGATGAACTGAATATAGTCAGTAGAGTGGATGCTGCCTCTTCTAGAAGACATGGTGATAAGACCCTATTGAAAACAAGTGTGTTAGGAAGAGATAAAAACCAATAAGAGGGTGAAATTTGGAATCAGAAATTAAGGACAGGGGATACGGCTCACTACCTGGGGCAGACCACTGCAGTGAACAAGGTTCCACCATAGCTAGTCCGCAATGGTAAAGTAGGACCGTTATGAAGGGTTCGCTACTGTGGTAAAGACCCGCTACAGTAGACATCGTCTTCCCTAGTAAACCTCCGACTCCAATAATGGAGGTCGGGATTCCAACCCCCATTTTTTTCAATTTAGGTACAGATCGGGCAAGGGGTAGACTTACCCATGCCCTACCCACCATTCCACCCCGATAGAGCATGAATCCAATTTCAAAAAGATCGGATAAGTTGAACCATCACCCTATCTAAATCCCACTATTTTCAAGCCAAAAACTATATGAAATCATCCAAAACACACAAAGAATGATATAGAATACTTGGGGACATAAATGCGAGTAGCATACTTCAAAAATCTAGTCTAATAGTTTAAGATAAACCTACCTTCACTACCCCAATAACCACCCCAAAATGGTGCAAGTAGGCATGATATCATGATTATTCAGTAGTAAATGAGGAAAGAAAGTTATGAAAATGACAATTATTTGAGAAAATTAAGGTCGTCGGAGAGTTGAGAGGATTTGCCAAAATTTTGAGTGAAAATGGTAAGAATGAGCCAGAAACCATTGTTCTAGTGTTTAAACTGATTTTTCGTTCCACTGCAGTGGAATATGCATTGCTGCAGTAGACAGGCTTTAAATGTTGACATTTTAGATTCTCCAAAGGAAACCATATTTTAATGTCCTGGTTAGATGAAGTTTTATATGAATAAGTGGCATCTTCGGGTGCATAAGCCCTGAGTAAAATGCGGTAATTCACAAGTCAGAAATTTGAGAGGCTCAGGGTTAGGCAGCTCGAACCAGCACGAAACTAGTCAGTATGGGTAAAGTGCTCGGTTACTTCTTCCAGCTACAGTATAAAGGGAAAAAGAAAAGGGTAAAATATTCGTGCACCAGGTGATATGTCTTAAGACATTGTAGAGCCTCGAATTAAGGGCCTAGTGGGGATACCGATCCAAAAACTTAGGAATAATATCAGTGAGACCCCAGTTTCGATGAGGAGCATCAAGAATAGGACCTTGTATTAAGTTAACTCGGGGCAACTAAAAAACCCAAGCCTATTTCATGGGACCGTTTGGGGATCAACATATAACCACGTGAGCTAAATGTGGAGTCCGATGTATACACCCCATCAGTAGGACCCAATATACCTTTCCAGGATATAAAGGCATGAACTGGGTGATCACAAGAGTCTGGGGCCATCAGGCCAATAAAGAACTATAACCTACAGTGGCAATGTAGTTCTGGAAACCTGGGTGCGCTGAAATCTCGATCCACTCGGTGCTAAATCCTACCCCCACTGGATAGTCCTAGGCTGAATACTAAGGTGATAGCTCAAAATTGGGGCCCCATACTAGCTAGGGATACATATCTTAAAGCACCCTAAGGTCTTATTGGACCGGATTTTGGAGCTGGGTTCTAAGATTGGTCAGAGCTGCTTATTTGGAAGCATCGTAACAGTCTAAAGAACAAACTGTAATCTGATGCTGGGTCCTAAGCCTAGTCAGAGCTAATTTTCTAAAGTGTCATAACTGCCTAGTGGACCACTAATACTGAGTTCTGAATCTGATTCTGATAACTGGGAGGTACTACTGATACCTCAAGAATTTTCGTAGTCAAACTAATCAGCTGACATTTCTGACTGACACTGAGAATTTTAACATTTTGGCTAAAACTGAACTGACAATAATCTGATTGAGTTTCAATGCTACTAAACCATGGGAGTCCACAATACTGATAAAATTGAGCAAAATTTTGATATTCAAACACTATTGCAAGATTCATGATTTTTCTACGTTCAAAAACTAGGGCTAAATTTCACTTCACAAGTATAAACATCATTTCAGTCACAAACTGGTGGAAAATGTCTTTAACTAACATGAAATAAAATTCCACATGAATTAGATGAAGTATGATTAAAATTTCTTAACATTCGATAATTTCAGGGCTAGAACTGATAGAGAAAAGAAAGGAGGAAATTGGGGACCCAAGGGAAGAACTATTCCCTTCTTGAATTCCCACATACTTGGCTAAGAATTTCTAGAGGAGATCCCTAAGAAAAAAAATCTGAGAAGACAATTGTCTGCCCTAGCTCCTGCTCTAAACTGCCTGACTATTCCACGCTTAGACTTTGAGGGAATGAGTGAAATGAAGGGAAAAATATTGTTCTAACCATTTAACTCCCCCCTAAACGAACCCAAAAAGATTGGGTTTAAACATTAAAAGTTTGGAAATTACCAACATACCCCTAGAAGAAGGAACTGAAAAATGGCCGATACGGAATAACGGTTCTCAGAACGGGTCGTTAGTTGGACCCACGACCCGTTGGAACCCACCATTGGTTCTGGGTCCAGAAACCATGCCGACTGGAAATGAACCACGGTAGGGTACCACAATTCGTTTTAAGAAAGGACGGGTCATTTGTACCTTTTGTTAGTACTGGTAAGGGAACTGGGCCTTGAGATAACGATCAACACAATGAATCGTTGGTAGGACTAACAGGCCATTGCATCGACTCTTGGTCAGCACTGCTAGGGCCTGGAACTGGGAGACGGGTGGTAGCAATAGCTTGTTGGTAGGAACCACGAGCCGTTGGTTCCTCTCGTTGCCTTTGGGAAGGGTCCGCTAGGATTCTGAACTTGGGATCCAATGGACAACAGGATGGCTCATTGGTTCAATCAACGAGTCGTCCTATGCCTCGTTGTTTCCCCGAAGGAAAATTGCTACGCGGACAATGACTCAGACAATGACCTGTTGGAGCTTCCCATGGCTCGTTGTCTTGGTCGTTCTGCAATAAAATTTATGGTTTTTCTTCTAAACTTTCTTGAAATTTATGATTCTGGTTTAGGAAAGTTTTGGGGTGTTACAATCTCTCCCTTGGGATCATTCGTCCTTGAATAAAGACTAAAACTACTGAAAAACTAGGAAAAGAGTTGAGATTTCTAGGCTGAGACTATGAGCTAGTTTTTGAAGGAGTAACTGACTCCGAACATACTTGACCATACTAACAGAGCTGATGCAACTAAAATGAACATATAAAATTCTAGATAAAGCTGATGAGTATATAGAGTACTAGGGAGGAATTTAGTATCTAATGCCGGAACTGAACTGGAAGGGAACAAGTGTGAGTATCTAGCCATCATATCTGCTTCGGCTTCCCACGTAGCTCCTTCTACATGCTGATTTCTCCATAAGACCTTGATTGAAGCTACCTCCTTGTTTCTCAGCTTACAAACTTGACGGTCAAGGATCTAGACTGGGACCTCCTCATATGAGAGACTATCTTTCACTGCCACGCTGTCCAATGGCACAATTGAAGTTGGATCACCGATGCACTTCTTCAATAGTGACACATGGAATACTAGGTGCAAAAATGCCAATTCTGAAGGTAATTCCAGCTCATAAGCTACCTTGCCAATTCGCCTCAGAACTCTGAAGGGTCTCACATATCTCGGACTAAGATTTCCCTTCTTCCCAAATCTTATCACCCCTTTCATGGGTGAGATTTCAGATAGACCCAGTCATCCATAGAAAACTCTAATTCTCTTCTCCTCACATCAGCATAAGATTTCTGACGGCTCTAAGTTGTTTTCAATCTTTCCCTGATAAGTTGTACCTTCTTCATAGCTTGATGTACCGAGTCTTTCCCGACTATAGTAGTTTCACCAACTTCAAACCACCCAATAGGAGATCTACACCTCCTACAATACAATGCTTCAAATGGGGCCATCTGGATACTGGAGTGGTTGTTGTTGTTGTATGCAAACTCGATAAGAGAAAAATGGTCATCCCAACTGCCCTTGAAATCGATCGTGCACGCTCTCAACATATCTTCTAGGGTCTGAATAGTCCGCTCAACTTGCCCATCTATCTTCGGGTAAAAAGTTGTGCTGATCTTGACCCGTGTACCAAGTCCCTTATGAAAAGACTTCCAGAAATTCGAGGTGAACAAGGTACCTCTGTCTTAAATAATGGATAATGGCATCCTATGAAGCCTGACCAACTCTCGGATATAAAGTCCAGCATAGTCCTCAGCTGAATTTGTAGTTTTAACTGGGAGGAAATATGCTGATTAAGTCATCCGGTCTACTACTACCCAGATAGAATCATGTTGCCGAAGAGTTTGAGGTAGACCCATAATAAAGTCCATATTCACTTATTCCCACTTCCACGTGGGTATGCTGATATCCTGGGTCATACCTCTTGGTCTCTGGTGTTCTACCTTGACTTTCTTGCAGTTCGGGCACTTAGCTACAAATTCGGTGATGTCTCTCTTCATGTGGTTCCGCCAGTAAATATCCCGCAGATCACGGTACATATTAGTAGCACCAGGGTGGATGGAGTATCTCGAGCTTTGTGCTTTACCAAATATCTGTTGTCTCAAGTCACCGACGTCCAGTACATACAATTTGCCCTGGTAACGGAGCACACCATCTCCCCCTTTGGAAAAAGTCTCAACCTCTTTCCTGAGAACCACTTCCTTAAGTTTAAGTAAAATAGGATCTTCATCCTGTTTGGACTTAACTTCAAAGACCAAAGAGGAATCTGACCTGTTTTGCATTATCGCTCCACCCTTAGCTGAGTCAACCAACGCCCTTAACCGATCTATTCGGTGAATATCTTTCGCCAATTCCGTTTTGCTTTCTTCAACATGAGTCATGCTACCCATAGACACTCGGTTCAGGGCATCAGCCACCACATTGGCTTTACCCAGGTGATATAACACGCTCATGTCATAATCCTTCAGGAGTTCTAACCACCTTCTCTGACGAAGATTTATGTCCTTCTGACTAAATACATACTAAAGGCTCTTGTGATCTATGAACACATCCATGTGGGCCCAGCACAGATAGTGTCTCAATATTTTCAATGCAAACACCATCGCTGCCAACTCCAAGTTATGAGTCAGATAATTCTTTTCATGAATTTTGAGTTGTCTGGAGGCGTAGGCTATCACCTTGTCCCGCTGCATCAGAACACAACCGAATCCAACTCTGGAAGCGTCTCAATATACTACAAACCCATCTGATCCTTCTGGTAGGGTCAACACTGGAGCAGTAGTGAGTCGAGTTTTTGACTCTTGGAAACTCTTTTAACACACATCTGACCACTGAAATTTAACCTTCTTCTGAGTCAACCTTGTCAATGGGGATGCTATAGAAGAAAAGCCTTCCACAAAGCATCGGTAATAACCGGCTAGACCCAAGAAACTTCTGATTTTGGTTGGGGAGGTAGTTCTGGGCCAGTCTTACACTGCTATTATCTTTTAAGGATCAACCTAAATACCCTCACCCGAGACCACATGACCCAGGAAAGTCACGACTTCAACCAGAATTCGCACTTGCTGAACTTGGCGAACAGCTAGCAATCTCTGAGTGCATGAAGCACTATCCTCAGGTGATTAGCATGCTCTTCCTTATTTCTGGAGTATACCAAAATATCATTGATAAATACAATGACGAACATATCCAGATACTGCTTGAAAACTCTATTCATCTGGTCCATAAAGGTTGCAGGGGCATTTGTTAGTTTGAAGGACATAACCACAAACTCATAGTGACCATACCGAGTCCTGAGAGTGGTTTCTCTTTATCTAACGATGTTTGTACATTCTCATGTAAATTGTAGTAAAATGTGAATTTATACTAACCAACATGATTAGCGTTGTTTTGCAGGAAAAATATAATT
>JACEIK010004097.1:78085-101130 GCA_018107945.1 Datura stramonium
ATATTACCAGTGCTATGATCCAACTGCTCAACATGAAGGGGATATTTGCGGGTCATGCAACTGATGATGCACATACTCACTTGACTAATTTCGTGGGTATTTGCAAAGAATATAAACAACCTGGAGTGAGTCAAGATGCGATACGGCTGAGGTTATTTCCCTTTTCATTAGGGAGTGAGGCAATGCTCTGGTTGGCAGAACTGCCCAATGATTCTATCACTACATGGAAGGAGTTGAAAAGAGATTTTCTTGAAAGATTTTTCCCACCTTCTAGAGCAAAGATGAGATATACAACTTCAGGCAGTTAAATTTTAAGGCACTTCACGAGACATGGATAAGGTTTAACAAGAAACTCAAAAGAGTGCCCAACCACAGGATACCAAATGATAAATCGTTGGAAATTTTCTATAGGTCTCTAAATGTTAACACCAAGGCGGTGGCTGATACCGTGTCTGGCAGAACATTCATGAGTCACACTTATGCTGAAGCTACTGAGTACCAACCTCGCATGGCACATAAGAGAGTCAGAGACTCTGGCTGGTTCTTATGTGGTAGGTATGTCTGCGGAACATAGAAGTAAGGATGAAGAGCGAGATCAAGATATTACTGAAATAAAGACCACAATGGGGCTGCTTGCTAAGCATTTGATGGGAGCCAGGGGTGAAAAGGTGAATGTTGTGGGTTCTTAGGGCAAGGCCCCGAGAAATGATGGAGCTGAATTAGAATCTGAGGAGGAAGATAATTATCTGAATGATCAAGGGGCGGGTTTCCGGACTAACACCCAAGGGTCTAACCAAGACTCTTAGCGTCAAGGTCAGGGAAACTAAGGTGAAAACTACTACAGGGATAACAATTACAATCGTGGCCAATACAGAGACAATGGAGACTGGAAAAAGCGGGAGGAGTACAAGAATGACAGAAGTGGTTTATATGTTCCTCCAAAGAATTGTGAGCCAGAGTCTAATGGTTCAAGGGTGGAAGACATGTTATCTAAGGTACTTAAGAAGATGGAGGCAACAGATGGCCATTTCAAGGAGCTCTGCGTTGATATTTCTGGTATGAACCAAAAGGTGGAATCACATGTTGTTGCCATTAAGCAGATTGAGCAGCAACATAGTCGGATGTTTGTTGTGATGAACCAGAGGTAGAAAGGCATGATTCCTAGTAATACAGTTCAAAATCCAAAAAATGATAGTCATTGCATAGAGGTCACTACGAGGAGTGGGAAAGCGACAGTTGATCCTCCAAGCCCGGTTGTGATTGATGAGACAGTAGAGACCTTAGTAATTGATGATGATAGGATGGCAGATTTCGAGGATCATACTTTGGTTGATGATACAATGGAGAATATTGCTCCTAGTAATGCAAAGGAGCATGGATCTGGCAAAGAGAAGGAGAAGGAGGTACCGCAAAAGATCACACCTATTCCTAGACCTCCTCCCCCTTTTCCATAGAGGTTGAAGAAAAAGGTCGAAGATGGGAAGTATCACAAGTTCATTTCCATGTTGAAACAATTATCTGTGAACATCCCATTAGTCGAGGCACTTGAGCAGATGCCCGGCTATGCTAAATTCAAGAAGGACCTTGTCACTAGAAAGAGGATCGTAAGCTTCGAACCTATAGATAATTTGCACCACTGTAATGCAATAGCATCCAGTTCTCTTGCTCAGAAAAAGGAATACCCTGGAGTGTTCACCATACCTTGCACTATTGGAGCCTTTAATTTCCCTAAGGCGTTATATGATCTGGGTGCTAGTATTAACTTGACGCCGCTAGCAGTGTTCAGACAGTTGGGCTTGGGAGCCCCCAAACCAACTACAATGTGGTTTTTGATGGCAGATTGTACAGTGAAAAATCTGGTGGGAATTCTCTATGATGTTCTAGTGAAGGTGGAGTCCTTTATATTTTCGGCCGATTTTGACATTATGGACTGTGAGGTTGATTTCAAGGTCCCTATTATCTTGGGGCGACTATTCCTCGCCAACGAACATGGTTTTGTAGATATGGAAACTTGACAGCTGAAATTCTGGTTGAACAATGAGAAGGTGACATTCAATGTATTCTGATCCATGAAGAAGCCAAATGACATTAGGGTGGTCTCAGTAATTGATGTTGTGGAACCTGAGTTCCCAATTATGCCCATGGAGGAGTTATTGATTCTTGAGGATTTAACGGTAGTTTTAATGAATGTTGGTGCTGAGGAGATCCATGGGGGTGCGGAGATTTTGAATGCACTTGTTGGTATGGGGTCATACACTTATGCTCCAAAGAAGATTGATCTTGACCTGAAGAATCAGTTGACCCCACCGGCCAAGCCATCTATTGAGGAGCCTCCGATATTGGAGCCTAAAGCACTCCCGTCTCACTTGCGGTATATATTTCTGGGAATCGGTAATACTTTACCGGTCATTGTTGCAACTGACCTGGAGGAATGGCAAGTGGAGGCTTTGGTCTCCATTTTGAAGAGATATAAAAAAGCCATTGGGTGGACCATTGCAGATATTATTGGAATCCCAGCCAGTATTTGCACTCATAAGATCCAGCTAGAGCCAGATTGTATTCCGAGCATTGAGCATCAGCGCAGGTTGAATCCACCTATGCAAGAGGTGTTGAAGAAGGAAATCATCAGTGGTTGGATGCGGGTGTGGTTTACCCTATTATTGACAGCAAATGGGTGAGCCAGTTCAGTGTGTACCAATGAAGGGAGGAATCACGGTGGTCCCAAATACTAACAATGAGCTCATTCCACTCAGACCAGTCACCGGTTGGAGAGTATGCATGGACTATAGGAATTTGAACCATTGGACTCAGAAAGATCACTTTTCTATGCCATTCACGAATCAGATGCTAGACCAACTTACAGGTAGAAGATGGTACTGTTTTATTGATGGTTATTCGGGGTACAATCAGATATGTATAGCCTTCTAAGACCAAGAAAAAACTACTTTCACTTATCCATATGGTACATTTGCTTTCAAGAGGATGTCGTTCGAGTTATGTAATGCGCCCGCCACTTTTCAGCATTGCATGATGTCCATATTTTCTGACATGGTGGAGGACATCATTGAAGTCTTTATGGATGACTTTTCGGTGGTGGGTGATTCATTCGAAGATTGTTTGGTTCATTTGAGCAAGGTGTTATAGCGATGTGAAGAGACCAACTTGGTGCTTAACTAGGAAAAGTGTCATTTCATGGTCAAAGAAGGTATAGTGCTAGGCCATAAGATTTATGGTAAGGGTATCGAGGTGGATCGGGCAAAGATCAAAGTAATTGCTCGTCTACCACCTCCAATTTCTGTGAAAGGTGTTCAAAGCTTTTTGGGCCATGCAGGGTTTTATAGGAGGTTCATCAAGGACTTCTCAAAGATTGCACATCCTTTGTGTAAACTACTTGAGAAAGAGGTGAGTTTGTTTTTGATGAGGCATGTCTGAAGGATTTTGAATTCCTAAAAGAGATATTGACCACTGCCCCAATTATAGTGGCACATGACTGGTCTTTATCGTTCAAGGTTATATGTGATTCTAATGGAGTGGCCCTAGGAGCTGTGTTGGGTCAGAGGCGTGAAAAGATTTTTCATCCTATTTATTATGCTAGCAAGGATCTTAATGCAGCTTAGAAAAATTACACCGTGATAGAACAGGAGTTGTTGGTTGTAGTATTTGCATTCGAGAAGTTTCGAGCATACTTTCTTGGAACTAAGGTGGTAGTCCATATAGACCATATAGCTTTGAGATATCTAATGGCAAAGAAACTGCCAAGCCACTGTTGATTCGATGAGTTCTGCTGCTACAAAAGTTCGAGTTCGAGGTAAAAGACCGGAAAGGGACCAAAAACCAGGTGGCGGATCACTTATCAAGATTGGAACCAGATACAACACTTCATGATGAGTTGTACATAGATGATGCATTCCCCGACGAGCAGGTTTTATATATCTCACAGGATCTCATCCCATGGTTTGCAAACTTTGCTAATTATCTAGTGAGCGATGTTGTACCAAAGAACTCATCTTTTCACCAGCGGAAGAAGTTTATGTCTGATGTGCGGAAGTTTTTCTGGGATGAGCCTTACTTATTCTACATATGTGTTGATGGTGTAATTCAGAGATGCGTGCCCGAGGTGGAGATGTTGAGCATATTGGAGGACTGCCACTCATCCCCTATTGGGGGTCACCACAGCGGGATTCACACAGCCCACAAGATTTTGTAGTGTGGGTACATTGGCCAACCATTCACCAGGATGCGCATGATTTCGCAAAGGCATGTGATACATGCCAAAGACAAGGAGGCATATCAAGGAGGCATGAGCTTCCTCTTACTCCCATCCTTATCATTAAGCTGTTTGATGTGTGGAGCATTGATTTCATGGGCCCATTTGTGAGCTCAAACGGGATGAAGTACATACTTGTTGTTGTGGACTATGTTTCGAAATGGGTAGAGGTAGTTGGCAGTTGCTCTTCCAAATAATGAGGGGAAGAGTGTCACATCATTCTTGAAGTGGAATATTTTTTCCAGATTTGGGACTCCCAGAGCCATCATTAGTGATGGGGGTTCGCACTTCTACAACCGATTGTTTCATACTTTATTGGAAATATGGGGTGAAACACTGGGTGGCAACACCTATCATCCACAGTCTAGTGGGCAGGTTGAAGTCACAGACCGGGAGATAAAGACCATCTTAGCAAAGATTGTGAATGCTAACCAAATAGATTAGTCTTGGAAGCTAGATGATGCTTTATAGGCTTATCGAACCTCATTCAAGACTCCTATAGGTATGTCTGTGTATCAGCTTGTATATGGAAAAGCATGTCATCTTCCGGTTGAACTTGAGCACAAACTTATGTGGGCACTCAAGAAGCTGAATTTGGACTGGAGCGAAGCTGCGAACTTGAGGCTTCATCAGTTGAATGAGCTAGATGAATTTCATTTGAAAGCCTATGAGAGTTTTGAAATTTATAAACTAAGGATGAAAATTCAGCATGACCGGAAGATTGAGAAGAAAGAGTTCAACCCGGGTGATATGGTGTTACTATTCAATTCTAAGCTTCGCTTTCTTCCTGGAAAGTTGAAGTCCAAATGGTTGGGGAATTTTTGAGTGGTTCAAGTATTCTCCCATGGGGCAATTGAATTGGAAAACCATGAAGGATAGCAATTTAAAGTCAATGGTCACGGGTAAAAGCATATCTGGGGAAAAGCGGAGAAATAATGCTGGTGAATCTTTGGGCTCTGAGTGAAATCTGAGTAACCCGAGGACTTGCGTCGTGCCGCGATGTTAAATTAGGCACTGCATGGGAGGAAACCCATGGAGGTGTTTTGGTGAAGTCTCAGTAGTCAAAATACCCGCGTTGTCCGCGACGTTAAATCAGGCACTTCTTAGGAGGCAACCCAAGTTGTAATTGTAATAAAAATATAGTGTTCACGTGTGTTGATGTGTGCAAGTGATTAAGATGGGGAATTTGAAGCTGAAACCAAAAACCTAAACTTAAGTTGTTGGTGCCAAAAAGCACAGAATAAGTCGTCATCAGACCAAATGACTCGTTAAGTGGATCATGGTCACTTCCATAGAAAATAGTGTAGACAACGGTTGACCAAATGAGTCGTTGCTAGTGACAAAGAATCGTAGGGTCTTCCATCAAGTCTACTGGATCAAAGACGGAATTAAGATAAAAATGGTGACAACGAATGACTTAACGAATCATTGGGATACCCAATGATTCGTCTAGAGACCCGTCATGAAGCTACTATAGTTCAGGGCCTACCACTCATTCCACGACTCATTGGGTAGCACCACAAATCGTTACATGAGTCGTTAGGTCCCAGGTAAGACCCTAAACTCAGTAAATTTAACGAACAACCAAATGAGTCGTGGCTCTACTTAACGACTCGTTACATGGGTCATGGTATGTTTTTAATTAATTTCCACCTGACCCGACCCACATACCAATTAGGGTAATTGGATTTTTAAATATATAGAACACCCGATTGTTCCCTCATATATTCTCACCTGCACTTAAACTGAATTTCCCACTCAAAATTTCCCACTTCTTTATCAACCCAAATAGCACTTCTTCTTGCAAAGCGCACACACACAAAATTGTACTCGATTCTACCTAGGTGACAAGATTAAATTGCAATTGTGCATTACAATCACCTACTACTAAAAACCTATCCTCTTATTACTGTGAGTACTAATTTCTTCCTTTTTCAAAGCGTTTTAATCGACTCAGCCCTGTCACATTGCTATGCCTTGATGATTTATGTTTGATATTAGACGAAAATGCTAGGTTGTTTGGAATTTAAAATTATGATCAACAAGTAAATATAATGCTATAAAGAATTTTATCTTTGTGTTGGATGGATTGAAAAGAGTAATTGATGATGAATATAGGATTGTTTGATCTATGATAGAATATCCGATAAACCCTAATTGCCATTAAATTCCTGTTGAAGTCAATCACTGTCATTTTGGGAAGAATGGGATTTGTGCTTGTGAGATTTTAATTTAGTTGAGATGGAATATGGGTAATGTTATTCATAGACTCTTGAGCACGAGCCACATAATGAGTCGTGGTATCAAGCAACGACTCATTGTGTAGCTCGTCCTGAGTGGAAAATATGAGATGCAGACCAGTGTACCTCATGACTGATCTAACGAGTTGTTGCCACAAATAACGACTCCTTGTGACCAGTCATTAGGTCCACTGGTCAAACAAAAAAAATGACCTGCAGACAACGAGTGACCTCACGAGTTGTGGCCAGTGGCAATGACTCGTTGAGTCCCTTGTCCTGTCTGCAGGGACACAATTAAAAGTTGATTTTGTTTCATCTCATTTTTCATACTAACTGTTATTCCATAGGTACAATGGCTCCAAAGGGTACACCAAAGAAGGGTCCGGCCAAGAAACAGGTGGCGGAAAGGAGTCAGCCATCATATCGCAAACTTAGGGACGCACCCTCCTCCTCCAAAGAGTCGAGTAGCTCGGAGGAGGAATATGAAGTTTCAGAAGAGTAGCTTCAGAGGAGATCCACCAGGTCTAGGACATAATGCCCTACAAATCTGATAGCCCTGGTTGATGTTCCTACTCCACTTGCAAGAGACCCACCAAGCTGAGCAAATGAGAATGTTGGGGCCACAGTCCCGATTTCTCCCTAGGGCACCACAGCTGCAGCAAATGCAGAAGTTGTTGGTGAGTCACGTGCTCAACAGGGAAGCATAGATGATGAGTTGATAGAGACTTCAAATACATCTAATGATTAACCACCGCAGGTGAGGCAATGGTGAGTTCGCGGTATGCGGGACATTTACAACAGGGACATTGCTCTGAATGAAAAAGGCCATCCAAAGAGGAGCATCTATGAGGAGCCCAGACTAGTCATCACAGGGCTCAAGGACCTCCCCGAGCTGCAGGCATTATTTGATAGAAACAGGTTGGGGTGGTTAACTGAGCCATCGGGGAGCTATAGCCCTTGCCTGGTTAGAGAGTTTTATGCTACCTACACAGCCACATTATAGCGTCTGGCTTTGGGAGTTCAGGACTAGAAGAACAGGCCTGCATTGACGCAGTTGTTGGTTCAGGAGACGCCTGTAGACATCTTTTAGAGGACCATCTCTATACTGCTCTATGGTCCAGATTATCATGCCCCGATGAATACAGTCAAGTTGGATCATAGACTGTCCGAGCTCAAGAAAGTCAAAACCAAGAAGCTGAACAGTGTATAGCATATCAGGCAGTACACTTGGTTGTCATGCGTCATTGCCATAAGGGGTCCGCTGGTTGAGTGGTTGCATGGCACCGAGTCACAAATAAAAAAGGCCACATTGAACTTTCAAGATAAATTCTGGTGGTCATTGGTTCGGCACAGGCTGGTACTGACCAGCAATGACAATGTGCTTTCACCTAACAAAGTTGCACTAGTATCTAGCATCATGGAGGGGTACGCCATAAACTTCTCGCGATACATTGCTGAGGAGATTCGAGAGCGGGCGATAGTAGCAGCACTACCATTCCCTTTCCATGCTTCACTGATAGACTCTGTCAGGAGTCAAAGGTGCTAAAATTGTCGTTGGTTGATCAGCGAGTGGTGGTCCATAAGATAACCGATATCGGGTCGATAAGAGATGAAACAAACCTGGTATCGAGAGCAAGGAGTCAGTCTGCCGCATCCACTGGAGCGACTTTATTGGCAGAGGCATTGAGCAGCGGCATGAAGGTTGAGGCTGCATTATTTACTGAGATTGCAGCAGAGCCCACAAAGGCTAGACAGATTGGTAGCTAGCCTGAGGCTACAAATGCAGCTGACATTCCCGCACCTGCTGAGGTTCTAGAGTCCTCATCCTCAACAGCAACACCTCAACCACCTTTTGCACCCTCACGTGCTCCTTCAGCTGGTCTAGTCACTATTTTCCAAGAATTCCTGACCGACATGGCTAGACGGATGGAAAAAGCCGAAAAATAGCAAGCACACATGGCTCTTCAAGTTAAGGTACTAATGGAGCAAGTTAAGTCGTGGGTTACGAAGGAGTTGGAGACACTCTCTAACTCAGTTCATGGCCGGTTAGATGCCTTTGAGAGGTGCATGGATGAGCGCCTTGCACAGTTATAGGCATCCGAGCTGGCAAGGTGGTATGTGGAGGTAGCAGCACTCCGAGCGGAGGTGCGAGAGTTGTCTGCACAAAGGTAGATGAGATCCCTCCACCCGTTCTTCCAGTGATTGGTGACGAGAGCGAAGAAGAACTACCACCAATATTTGACTTCATCACGGAGGAGCCAGTCACACAGGATAAGGGCAAGAGGCCTCATGAGGAGGCATGTTTTAAGGAGGAGGATTCTCTGCTCTATGAGCAGAAGCAAGAGTGGAGAGAGATGGAGACAGCACTGCAGTTATCAAGAGAGAAGGCTCGACAGAGGGCCGTAGTTGAGGCAGCAAGAGCTCATGGAGAAGGTACAATCTCAGTAGGTTCTGAAAACGCACCAGGTCAAGCTGGTGGTACAGGAGATGACACTGGAGGAGGATTTGCACCCTCCATTGACCAGGTTTCAGACGCCTAGATTGCACAGGTATGTTCCCTATTTCCATGGTATTGTTTTTATATACGCGTCGAGGACGACGCATGCTTTTCTTGATGGGGGTGGGGAGCGATACCTGTGTATTTTTTATGAACATAACCCGAGGGTTTTTCTTTCTGGATATCTTTTTCTTCGGGTGTTTCTTATCTAGTAGAATCGGTACGTTTAGATTTTTATGTTTTTGTGTTTGTTTGTGTCAGTCAAAAGAAAATTAGGTGAACTTAAGGAAGTCAAGAGCATGAATTTTTGAATTTAGTTGAACTGATGATATGATACCCCTCCTAAAAATTTTACGTGTGTGTTAAAATTGACAATTATGGCCTTTGTGAATCTTTTTATTGCATTAAAACTGTGAACATGTTTATCATTGTATGACTGTACCTGAACTAGAAATTATTAAAAGTGATGATATTAGCCTATGCTATGTGTGAGTGAGATTTAATAGTTAAATTCTGCTATGTGTGTCAATCTAGAACTTGTCCGGTCAGTCGTACCGAGGTAGAGGATGGGAAACTAGGAAAGGATCATAGGCAATATTTTATGAATGAGTCCAGTTTAGCCTTAAAAGACCTACCAAATAAAAATAAAAATCCCTTGATCCAAATTTTGAGCTTAAATTTACCTTCCTTTTTGTTAATACCAATTCACCTTCCTGCTTTGATTAACATTAACCTGTTTTGGCCCTGGTCCCTCCTTGGATACTGTGAACCTCAACTCAGGAAAATTTCCTAAGTTAAGGGTGGCTATCATAAGGGTGATTAAGAAGAGTAGGGTGGAATAAAATTGAGTAATGAAAATGAAAGAGCGGGTGTTGTGTGCCTAATGAAAGAAAAAAAAATTTAAAGAGAAAAAGAGCAAAAAGAGAAAAAAAAATAAAAAAAAATGAATGAAAGTAATGAATACTTGAAAGAAGGAACACTGCACTCGTAGTTGCAAACGAAAGTAAAAGAAGAAGAAAGCAAAGGAAAAAAGGGAGAAAATATGTAAAGAAGGTAAAAGTGGAGTCAAAGTGTGTGTTTCCAAGGAGGGTTAAGCTACTAGTCCCATATGTATCATAACTAAACCCGAGCCTACGTTACAAGATTAAAAAGCCCTACAATGATCCTGGTTACCGTCTGAAAATCAAGGTATTGAAAGTAAAGGCAAGCTTATGGTATTGCATACGCACAGTTAGAATTTCTTTGAGAGAGCGAGTGTGATCTTACCTAGACCAAAGAGAATTACATTGATATGATCATATACACATGTGTGAGTGTGGGACTTCTTTGTGGTGAGAGCATTTGGTAAACAAAATTGTCTGCAAACGGCAAACGGTCTGGGTCAGTGTTATAGATTTATGTGCATGGTTGCAAGTGAAAATATTTTTCCATGTTTCGACTCCTCTTGTCATGGTTGAAAATTTTACATATGCATTATGATTTGATTTTGGATGATAAAGGAAGGGTTAGAAAATTTGATAAGATGAAGAGTTGTGACTGCCGTAAGTTTCCTAAGGTTCTTTTGATTGAAGCGTCGAAGTAATTTATTTTATTTTGCTTTTTCCTAAGGACATACAAAAGTTCAAAGTTGAGGGTGAGAGCTAACTCCAAATCTAAATAGAAGAAAAGAAAATGTAACTGAATGAAACAATCTTCTTCCTCGAAAGATGAGGATTCACCAACTAGAACAGTTGAAGTCTTCTGAGAGCGACCGACTAGTGAGGCTGAGACTGAGATCCTGCAGCTGTATCATAAAATGACACAGCATAAAAGTATGCATCAGTACTTTGAATATACTGAGAAGTTGAGAGAAACCATACACCAGAAATAAAAGGTCTGAACTGAAAAGACATGCAATGACCAACTGAAGCTACTGTATGTAATAACTGTAATAACTGAGATGGTCCAAAAGACCCTGTCTGATGGTCAAGGACATGCCCTAAATCTGATATACTGAACTGAACTGATCTGAACTAAGCTGACTAGTGGGAGAGTCTATAACTGACATATAACCACATGAGCTAGATGTGGAGTCCGATATATACACCCCATCGGTAGGACCTAATATACCTTGCCAGGATATAAAGGCATGAACTGGGTGATCACAAGAGTCTAGGTCCATGAGGCTAATAAAACTATAGCCTATGGTGGCAATGTAGTTCTGGGAACCTGGGTGCGCTGGAACCCCGGTCCACTCGGTGCTAAGTCCTACTCCCACTAGATAGTCCTATACTGAACACTAAGCTAATAGCTCGAAACTAGGGCCTAAGACTAGTAAGGAATACCTATCTAGAAGCACCCTGAGAGTCTTATTGGACCGGGTTCTGGAACTGGGTTCTAAGACTGGTCAGAGCTACTTATCCGAAAGCATCGTAACCGTCCAAAGAACAAACTTTAATCTGAAGCTGGGGACCTAAGGCTGGTTAGAGTTGCTTACTTAAAAGTGTCATTGCTTACTTAAAAGTGTCATCAACGCCTAGTGAACCACTAAAATTGAGTTCTGAGTCTGATTCTGATCACCGGGAGGTACTACTGACACCTCGAGAATTTTTGTAGTCAAACTGATCAGTTGACATTTTTGATTGACATTGAATAATCTAACATTTTAACTAAATTGCATTGTCATCAATCTAACTAAATTTTCATCACCAACTAACATTATGTGAATCCTCAACACTGAAGGAATCAAGCGAATTTCACTGTTTAAGCACTATTGTAAGATTATAGATTTTCTACATTCAAAGACTAGGGCTAAATTTCACTTCACAAGAACAAACATCATACTAATCACAAACTGATGGAAAATATCTATAATTAATATAAAATAATATTCCACATGAGCTAGATGAAATATGACTAACAATTTCTTAACATTGGATAGATTTCGGGCTAGAACTGATAGAGAGAAATAGGGATAAATTTGGGGACACAAGTGAAGAACTATTACCTTGTTGAATTCCCACATACCTGGTGAAGAAGCCCGAAGAATTTCCTTGAGGAACCAAGGAGAGATGGATTGCCCTAGTTCTTGCTCTGAAATGCTCTGAGAGAAATCTTACATTGTTTTTATGAAAGTATAAATGGGGAAAATGAGGAAGGAAACCATTTAACCCCTCTAATAGTCTGAAAATATGCTTAAAATGACATAGTTTAGAGTCTAAGAGGGTAGGAAATTACTAAAATATCCTTGAGAAATTCTCATGATAAAACTGATCGACAGTTCCCCCGGAGGACCCAACGGGTCGTGGCCAGTGACAATGACTCGTGGTCCCAGTCGTCGAGTGCACTGCCTACTTTCTCAAGCTGGTCACCACGGGGAACCTGACGGGTCGTGGTTAGTGACCACGACTCGTGATCACCTCTTGTGGTCTCCACTGCCCTAAACTACCCCGGAGTCACCACGGGCGATACCACCACTCGTGGTGTCCCAAACGAGTCATGGTGAGAACCCGTCAGGTACACTTCCCGACTACCCAACTCCCCAGTCAACACCTGACCATGGGTCACCCCACGACTCATGGTGTTGACCACGACTTGTAGTCACAAACTGATAGAAAATATTTTCTAGTTTTCTCTATTTTAAGTCCCAGGTCTAGTCTTTGAGTTCCTAGGGAATTACAGTATCTCCCCCTTGGGAACATTCGTCCTCAAATGCTGTAACACACACAGGAAGCATGGAATGGAAATTTTTATACTCAAATACCGATCATGAAAGTTGAAAACTAACGGAATGACTACCTCCGTACTAAATTACCTGGTTGAACTGAGTTCGCTAATATACACATTCATTTGCATAAAAGAAACTGGAACACACATACTGAAAGGAGTTTTAGGGAAGAATTTGATACCTTAAACTAAAACTGAGTCAGAAGGGAATAAGTGTGGTTATCTAGCCATCATATTTGCTTCGGCTTCCCATGTAGCTCCTTCCACATGTTGATTTATCCATAAGACCTTGAATGAGGCTACCTCCTTGTTCCTCAGTTTACGAACCTAACGGTCAAGGATCTGGACTGGGACCTCTTCGTACGAGAGATTATCTTTCACTTCCACACTGCCTAATGGCACAATTGAAGTTGGATCATCGATGCACTTCTTCAATAGTGACACATGAAATAATGGATGCATATATATCAACTCTGAAGGTAATTCTAGCTCATAAGCTACCTTACTAATTCACCTCAAAATTTTGTAGGGTCCCACATATCTCGGACTATGCTTTCCTTTCTTTCCAAATCTCATTACCCCTTTCATGGGTGAAATTTTCAGGTAAAACCAGTCATCCACAGAAAACTCCAATTGTCTTCTCCTCACATCAGTATAAGAGTTTTGACGGCTCTGAGCTGTTTCGAATCGTTCTCTGATGAGTTGTACCTTCTGCATAGCCTCATGAACTGAGTCTGGCCCGATTAAAGTTTCTTCACCAACCTCAAACCATCTGATGGGAGATCTGCACCTTCTACCATACAATGCCTCAAACGGGGACATCTGAATACTGGAGTGGTAGCTGTTGTTGTAAGAAAACTCGATGAGAGTTAAGTGATCATCCCAATTGCCCTTGAAATCGATCACGCACGATCTTAACATATCTTCTAGGGTCTAAATAGTCCGCTCAGCTAGCCCATCTGTCTACAGGTGAAAAGTTGTGCTAAGCTTGACCTGGGTACTAAGTCCCTTCTGAAAAGACTTTCAGAAATGAGAGGTGAACTGGGTACCTCTGTTTAAAATAATGGATAGTGGCACCCTATGAAGTTTGCAACTCCCAAATATAAAGCCTAGAATAATCCTCAGTTGAATATGTAGTTTTAACTGGGAGGAAGTGTGCTGACTTAGTCATCCGATCCACTATTACCCAGATTGAATCATGTTGTCGTCGAGTCCGAGGTAGACCCATAATAAAGTCCATATTCACTTCTTCCCACTTCCACATGGGTATTTTGATATCCCGAGTCATACCTCCCGGTCTCTGGTGTTCTACTTTGACCTGTTGACAGTTCAGGCATTTGGCTACAAATTGAGCGATGTCTCTCTTCATGTCGTTCCACCAGTAAATATCCCATAAATCCCGGTACATCGTAGTAGCACCAAGGTGGATGAAATACCTCGATCTATGTGCTTTAGCCAGTATCTGCTATCTCAAATCACCGACGTCTAGTACACACAATCTTTTCTGGTAACAGAGAACACCATCTCCCCCTTTGGAGAAAGCCTCAACCTCTTTTCTGAGAACCGCTTCCTTCAGCATAAGCAAGATGGGATCCTCATCCTATCTAGACTTAACTTCAACAACCAGAGAGGAATCTGACGCACTCTACACAACTACTCCACCCTCAGTTGAGTCAACCAACTGCACCCCTAACCGAGCTAGTCTATGAATATCCTTCATCAGTTCCTTTTTGCCTTCCTCAACATGAGTCACGCTCCCCATAGACACTCTTCGCAGGGCATCATCCACCACACTGGCTTTTCCCGAGTGATATAGCACGCTCATGTCATAGTCCTTCAGGAGATCTAACAAACTTCTCTGATGAAGATTTAGATCTTTCTGACTGAACACATACTGGAGGCTTTTGTGATCGGTGAAAACATCCACGTGAGCCCCATACAGGTAGTATCTCCATGTTTTCAACGCAAACACATCCACTGCCAACTCCAGGTCATGAGTCAGATAATTCTTTTCATGAACTTTGAGTTGTCTGGAAGCATAGGCTATCACCTTACCTCACTGCATTAGAACACAACCGAGTCCAACTCTGGAAGTGTCACAATAAACTACAAACTCATCTGATCCTTTGGGTAGGGTCAACACTGGAATGATAGTGAGTCGAGTTTTTAACTCCTGGAAACTCTTTTTACACACATCTGACCACTGAAATTTCACCTTCTTATGAGTCAGCCTAGTCAGAGGGGTGCTATAGAAGAAAAACCTTCCACAAGGCGTCGGTAATACCCAGCTAGACCCAAAAAAAATCTGATTTCGATTGGGGAGGTAGGTTTGGGCCAGTCTTTCACCGCTCCTATCTTTTGAGGATCAACTTGAATACCCTCACCCAAGACCACATGATCCAGGAAATTCACGGACTTCAACCAGAATTCACATTTGCTGAACTTGGCGAACAATTAATGATCTCTGAGTGTCTGAAGCACTATCCTCAGGTGATTAGTATGTTCTTCCTTATTTCTAGAGTATACCAGGATGTCATTGATGAATACAATGACAAACATATTCAGATACTACTTAAAGACTCTATTCATCAGGTCCATGAAGGCTGCAGAGGCATTTGTTAGTCCAAAGGACATAACCACAAACTCGTAGTGACCATGTCGAGTCTTGAAAACTATTTTCGGTATGTCACACTCTATGACTCTTAATTGATGATACCCCGACCTAAGATCTATTTTGGAGAAACAGTTGGCTCCCTGAAGTTGGTCGAACAAGTTGTCAATTCTGGGTAGGGGATACTTGTTCTTGATTGTGACCTTGTTCAATTGATGGTAATCGATGCACATTCTGAGGGTACCGTCTTTCTTTCGCATGAATAGTACTGGAGCACACCATGAAGAGATGCTAGATCTTATAAAACCCTTATCAAGAAGGTCTTTTAGCTGCTCCTTCAACTCCTTAAGTTCAGTTGGAGTCATTATGTAAGGAGGAACGGAGAGGTCTGAGTATCTGGGAGAAGGTCTATACTGAAGTCGATTTTCCGTTCAGGAGAAACTCCGGTAAGATCTTTGGGGAACACATTTGGAAATTCGCGGACAACAGGGACTGACTGGATAGTTGGGGTCTCAGAGTTGGAATCTTAACCCGAACTAGATGATAAATACATACCTTAGAAATAAACTTCTGGGCCTTAAGGTAGGAAATAAACCGACCCTTAGGCGCTGAACTACTGCCCGTCCACTCTAACACTAGATCATTTGGAAACTGAAATTTGACAACTCTAGTTCTGCAATCGACTAAGGAATAACCGGAGTGTAACCAATCTATGCCCAAGATAAGCTCAAAATCGACCATGTCTAATTCTACAAGATCGGTTGGAATGACCTTATTGAAGACTGAGACTAGGCAGTTTCTATACACTCCCTGGCTCTAACTGACTCGCCAACTGGGGTTGAGATCGAAAATGGTTCTGAGAGGACCTCTAGACTGATATCGAACTTGACAGCTACATAGGGAATCACGAATGATAGTGTGGCCCCCAGATCAAGTAGGGCATATACTTCTAGGTGTAAAAGATGTAACAAACCCGTGACACATCAGGTGAGCTCTCCTGATCTTAATGAGATGATAATGCATAAAAATGGTTTTGGCGCTGACCTCCCTCCATTCCTGATGTATTAGCCTGCTGAGCTGGTCGGCCTGCTGGAGCTGCTAAAGTAGTGGATTGTGACCTTCCCTGTCCTACTGACGGACACTCTTTAAGCCGATGACCAAGCTATTCACAACCAAACCAGCCCTTTCGACCCTGAAGACAAGGTGGTTCTTGCCATACTTGGGGTAAGCTGGATACCTGTTGCCGGCTCTGTAGCTCTGGGACTGAGAGCCAGATGCTCTACCCCTCCGATCCTGACAGGACCGAAAGGTAGGGGCTTTGGCTGAATTAGGTGTTGGAGCCCGCTGTTGCTGTTGTGGGCGGCTGCTACCGCCAGACCTCTGGTGGCCATAATCTGATTGGCTAGTCCTTTTCCGCTTGTTCTTTCACTCCATGTCCCTCAGTTTTTCTGCCTCAATCTACTAGGCATAAACAATAAGGCTAGAGAGGTCAATATCCTTAATCATCATTGCTATCCTGCACTCTTTGAGGACCAGGTTCGACACCCCATTAACAAACTTCATCATGCGAGCCCTTGGCTCGGCCACCATCTCTGGAGCGTATTGGACAAGCTGAACTCCAGAGCATATTCTTCTACTGTCCGATTTCCCTGTCTCAGATTCATGAACTCTGCTACTTTTGCCTCCCTGAGCTCCCGAGGGAAGAAACTGTCCAGAAAGGTTGTAATGAACTCCTCCCAATATATTGGTTCTGCTCCCACTGGCCTCCCCTCCTTCCACTGCTCGTACCAGATCTGGGCTACCCCTTTTAACTGGTAGGCATCCAAGTCGGCTCTCACTGAGAAGCTGACACCCATAATTCGGGTGATCTTTCTAATCTCTTCCACAAACTCCTATGGGTCCTCTCCCACCTTAGATACCTGAAAATCTGGAGAGTTCATCCGAGCGAAATCCCGGACTGGGGCAGCTGTTGCGGACCCATTGTTGTTGACTAGAACCACCTGCTGGTTCACCTAGTTGGTAACCATTTGAGCGAGCAGTTGGATAGTCGCCATGACCTCTGCGGTAGACACTGAGTCATTTTGAGGGGTTGCCGGGGCTGGTGGGGCAGGTCGATGAGCATTACCGACCCTTCTTCCATTACCACGCCGCGAAGGTATAATTCACTGAAATGAAACAGAGCACGAGTTAGGAGAATGATTCTGGAATTGAGTTTCAACGCATGATAAAGAGTGTGAAATAAATGGAGTTTTCCTAATAACATCTCGTAGCCTCCCCGTCATAAGTATGGCGTGTTTCCCACACATAAAAAGGGCTCTACTCGATACAACTTTCAGACATCTGAGGATACTCTAAACCTAGCACTCTGATACCAAGTTTTTCACGCCCCGAGCTTACACCTTGGACGGAACACGGTGCTTGGAGTCACAAGTAACCCCAAGTCAACCCCTAGTCTATCATACACTGGGATTCTGAGTAAACTTCTAAATGTATATATAGCGGAAGCTTTGAAGTAAAATATAAAACATTTATGAGAATGAAACTAATTCACAAAGTTTGAATACATCTGAATAAAACTATAAATCTGAAAAATAACCCAAGTCTGTGGCTAAAAGCCACTACAACTGATGAGTTGTTGGGACAAGCCCCCAGCTAACTCCAAATCTAAATAGAAGAAAAGAAAATGTAACTGAATGAAACAATCTTCATCCTCGAAAGATGAGGACTCACCAACTAGAACAGCTGAAGTCTTTTGAGAGCGACAGGCTAGCGAGGCTGAGACTGAGATCTTGCAGTTGTATCATAAAATGATACAGCATAAAAGTATGCGTCAGTACTTTGAATGTACTGAGTAAGTGAGAGAAACCATACACTAGAAATAAAAGGTCTGAACTGAAAAGACATGCAATGACCAACTGAAGCTACTGTACTGAATAATTGTAATTACTGAGATGGTCCAAAAGACCTTTCTGATGGTCAAGGACACGCCCTAAATCTGAGATACTAAACTGAACTGATCTGAACTGAGCTGACTAGTGGGAGAGTTTATAACCGACATATAACCACGTGAGCTAGACGTGGAGTCCGATGTATACACCCCATCGGTAGAACCCAATATACCTTGTGAACTAGGTGATCACAAGAGTATGGGGCCATGAGGCTAATAAAAACTGTAGCCTACGGTGGCAGCGTAGTTCTGGGAACCTGGGTGCGCTGGAACCCTGGTCCAATCGGTGCTAAGTCCTACTCCCACTAGATAGTCCTATACTGAAAACTAAGCTGATAGCTCGAAACTGGGGCCCAACACTAGTTAGGAATACCTATCTGGAAGCACCCTGAGAGTCTTATCGGACCAAGTTTTGGAACTAGATTGTAGGACTGGTTAGAGCTGCTTATCTGGAAGCATCATAACCGTCTAAAGAACAAACTGTAATCTGAAGCTAGGGCCCTAAGGCTAGTCAGAGATGCTTACCTAAAAGTGTCATGAACTCCTAGTGAACCACTAAAATTGAGTTCTAGTTCTGATTCTGATCACTGAGAGGTACTACTGACACCTTGGAAATTTCTATAGTCAAACTGATAAGCTGACATTTCTGACTGACACTAAATAATCTAACATTTTAACTGAACTGCACTGACATCAATCTAACTAAATTTTCAGCACCAACTAACATTATGGGAATCCTCAACACTAAAGGAATCAAGAAAATTTCACTATTTAAGCGCTATTATGAGATTCTAGATTTTCTACATTCAAGGACTAGGGCTAAAATTCAGTTCACAAGAACAAACATCATTCCAGTCACAAACTGATGGAAAATATCTATAATTAACATGAAATAATATTCCACATGAATTAGATGAAATATGACTAATAATTTCTTAACATTCGATAGATTCCGGGCTAGAACTAATAAAGAGAAATAGTGATAAATTTGGGGACATAAGGGAAGCACTATTTCCTTGTTGAATTTTCACATACCTGGTGAAGAAGCTCGAAGAATTTCCTTGAGGAACCAAGGAGAAATGGACTGCCCTAATTCTTTCTCTGAAATGTTCTGAAAGAAATCTTACGTTGTTTTTCTAAAAGTATGAATGGGGAAAATGAGGAAGGAAACCGTTTAACCCCTATAATCGTCTGAAAATATGCTTAAAACGACATAGTTTAGAGTCTAGGAGGGTAGAAAATTAATGAAATACCCTTGAAGAACTCGCAGGGGAAAACTGATCAACAGTTCCCACGAGGGACCCAACGGGTTGTGGCCAGTGACCACAACTCGTGGTCCCATTCGTCGAGTGCACTGCCTATTTTCTCACCTTGGTCACCACGGTGGACCTAACGGGTCGTGGTTGGTCACCAGGACTTATGGTCACCTCTTGTGGTCTCCACTACCCCAAACTTTCCTGGAGTCACCACGGGCAACACCATCACTCGTGGAGTCCCAAACGAGTCGTGGTGAGAACCTGTCAAGTACACTATCTTACTACCCAACTCCCCTGTCAACTCTTGACCATGGGTCACCCCACGACTCGTGGTGTTGATCACAACTCGTGGTCACCCCCTTCCAAAAATTTTCAACTCCTCACCATGAGTCACTTAACAACTCGTGGTCACTCCCACGGGTCACAGAACGACTCATTCTGTGACCTGGTGCAGCTTTTCCAGTTTTCTCTCTTTTAAGTCCCGAGTCTAGTCTTTGAGTTCCTGGGGCATTACACTTGGGAAGAAGAAGCAGATATGATGGCTAAGTCCACCTCTTCCTTTCCAGCTCAGCTTCTACGTCGGGTACTAATTTCTTCCTTAGTACTTTACTCAGTTTCATGATCATCTCATGCTCTCTAGTTCTTGTCATTCCTTAGTATACATCATTGTTGCATAAGTCCACTTCAATATGTGTACCTCAGTCGGAATTAGCTATTCCCTCAGTATTCAGCTCATAATATTCAGTTATGGTATTGCAGCTCTTTCCCTATCTTTTTAGTTTAATTAGTCTTCATTCTAGGACGAACGTTTTCAAGGGGGAGATAATGTAACACCTCAAAAGTCTCAAAAATCAAACCCTAAATTTGGAGTGGGTTCCAATAAGAAACCTATAATTTTTCCTCAGAATGACTCATCAGACGAGCAGCTGTCAGAACCAATGACTCATTAAGTCAGTCATGGTCGGCCCCTACATTTTCTTCCTCCAGAATTAATGAGCCACTTGACAAGTCATTGGAAGAAGTAACGACTCATCCTGATGTGTCATTAGTTGAAGTTCAGAAAGTTCAAAAATTACTCCAGTGACAACGACTGGATGTAACGGCCCATTATGTCATCTAACGAGCCGTTATGTCTGTCAATTAGGAATAGTTCAGAAACTAGAAATTTTAGCGCAGAACCAACTACTGGTCCCAATGAGTCATGGTGATAACCAACGACTCGTTGTGTGACCCATTAAGACTGGATGGGCAGTTCTTCAGATAACTTTTCGGGGGTATTTTTGTAACTTCCTGCTATTCTAATTCCTAAATTACGTTGTATTGGGATAATTTAGAGGAGAATTATAGGTATTAGTTGACCATTTCCCCTCTCATTCTCTCTTAGACTCTCAAAACAAATCGTAGAATTTTTAAGATCTCTCTCAAGCCAAGCTAGGGTTCTTCCTCAAAGCTCCAAGAATTTCAAGCTCTAGAAAGGAAGTCTTCTTCTCTAGGTATATGGCACTTCAACAAGGGCTATTATTTCACCCTTGCGTTCGAAATGTTTTTATAAAACCTAGCACTTTTAGTTCTGTAGAAGATCATGTCCTAGGATTTTTTTAGTCATCTTATGAATTCCCAAACACTCTTAATGTTTCAAGTTTCTCATGATTGTTAGTAATTAAAATTCATGCTTTTATCTCCGATTATATATTATATTCTCATAACCATGATTGTGATATGATTTAAAGTTAAGCTTGCATGATTTAGCTTTTCTTCAGAAAGGTTGTCTTATTATGAGTATATAACCTTAGCATCATTTCAGTATAAATGTTTCTCAGTAAAATCAGTATTTTCATATTTTCAGTAATATTAGTATCAGGTCCTGTAGACTCTCAGGATATTTTTAGATGAAGTAACTATGACTTACTCTTAGGGCGTCTGTCTTTGAGCTATCAGTATACTATCAGTGAATAGTCAATAAATTATCAGTTGGGAGTAGTACTTAGTACCGAGTAGTTTGTGGTTCAGCGCGCTCAAGTTTTCAGAACTATGTGCGACCATAGATTATTAGCCCAAATGAGCCTCAATTAGTGATCACACAGATCAATCACTATAACCTAGCAAGGTACAATGGGTCGGATCGATATGGGAGTAAACATCCAACTTCACGTTTAGCTCACGTGGTTATACGTCGGTTAACAGACTCTCTAACAGTACAGTCACAGTCTTCAGTTTGGTCTTAGTTTTCAGAGTTTTGTATATGTGTTTGACCCTAAAAATCAGTTTTTCTAGTATTTACAGTATTTTCATATCTCCGTGCTACATTTACAATATGTATGCTTTTTGATAGGGTCATTGTATGTCATTTCAACTGTATCTTCAAATTTTACTAACATGCCCATGTTTTCAGTTGTATACCTAACATACTTAGTATATTCAAAGGACTGACCGCATACTCTCTATGTTATATCGTTTCATTATATAGACTCGGGTACCCAGACTCAGCATCGCAATTAGACTTTCTCTGGTGGCATCCAACAACAGTCAGTGGTAAGTCCTCATCTTCCAAGGACTAGAGCTCTTTCCTTTCTATTCAGTCGTTTTGTTTTAGTTACAGATTTAGAGTTAGCTGGGGACTTGTCCTAGCAGCTTATCAGCTATTAAAGGCTTTCAGAAAGAGTTGTATTAGTTTCAGCTTTGACTCAGTGTTTTTATACGTCCTTAATTTTTTTATCAGATTTTATCTTTATGCATAAAAGAATGATTTACAACTCAGCTTCTGCTCAGTATTCTATTTACTTCAAATCATGTTAACGAGTTAGCTTAGAGTCACTTGTGGTTCTAGGCACTATACCGCATCCAGGGTGTAGACTCGGGTTGTAACATCTCCTCTGTCTAAATTATCACTTAAAAGGTGGTGTGTTATTTACTTTAAATGTTCTGTGTCATTATTTTATGCCTTCTTGATAAAAATCTTCGGAAATTTGATTCCGCCGTTAGCATATTTTAATAATTTGATTGAAGTCTGACTATGTGTAAAGGAAGTTTATATTCTGTAGCTAACCTGATCCTTTGTTATCTATAAACCTCGCTTGACTAAGTAATTTTGTCAATTTTAGATATAGATATTTTATTCTTGCGATACTATAATATGTGAATAGATATTTTTTTCCGCTCTTATGCTACTAGTAGTGGGTATTTTAGTCAGAGAAGTCATTGAAGATCATATTTTTGGGACAAATACTTAAATGATCATCCCTTAAAGCCTCTTTGTTTGGTTGTTTAAGTTGAAATTGGCTTATTATATGTAACAACGTGGAGCCTTGTCTAAGTCATTTCTTGTTCTGTTTGAATTTCATTAACCTTAATGATGAAAGCATGACACCACTCAAAGTTTATTTAATATACTTTATGCCATACTCTTGAATCATTGTGTGTTCTAGTGATTAAAATCTCAAGTTAAACCCCTAGCTTATTGCATTTTAATGCAAATGCCAAAATCTAAAAAAAAATCAATACAAACATCATGCTTTATATTCT
>JACEIK010004098.1:0-18969 GCA_018107945.1 Datura stramonium
CAACGGGTCACTCAACGAGTCATTGTTTGAGACCATGACTCGTTGGGACCTCTCGTTGATTCCACTGCCTGGGATGAGAAGGCACTGGATCTAGCAACGAGGGTCAGCACAACTTGTTGGATGAACCAACGGATCATTGGTTCCTCCTTTGGCTACTAGACAAGGGAAACTAGAAGGCTAAGAAATGGGTGACACAACGACTCATTGGTTGAACCAACGGGTTGTCGTGTCCAGTCGTTAGGTTCACTGGAAGAATTTTTCTGAAAATACCTAAGTTGACACCACAGGTGATGACAACAAATCGTTGTGGGAAACAATGAGTCTTTATTTCCTCTCATCGTCACTGGAACGGAATTTCAGGGATCTCACCCGATGACTCTCACAACGGGTCGTTGTTTCTAACAACGACTCGTTGGTTGAGTCGTGGGGTCCTGGGAAGGGTTTCTGAGCTGGGGAAACCATGACTAATAGGATGACTCGTTGTTTCTCTCAACGGGTCGTTCCTTGTCTCGTGGGTTCCCAAGTGGCCAAGACCTGGTGACCACGACTGACACAACGAGTCGTTGGAGCTGACCATGACTCGTTGTCTCAGTTGTTTTGAGAATTTTTTTTTCTTGTTTTTCTGCTGAATTTTTCTTGAATTGTCTAAGTTTGGTCTAGGAAATTTTTAGGATGTTACCATATCTCCCCCTTGGGATCATTCATCCTCGAATGAAGACTAAGACTATAGTAAAACTAGGAAAAGAGCTGAGATTTCTAGCCTAAGACTATGAGCTGGTTTCTGAAGGAGTAACTGACTTCGAACTGACTTAAATGCACTCATAGAGCTGATGCAACTAGAATGCACAAGAAAATCTAAATAAAGCTGATGAGTACATAATTGAATAGAGTAATGGGGAGGAATTTAGTACTTGATGCCGGAACTAAACTGGAAGGGAACAAGTGTGGGTATCTAGCCATCAATCTGCTTCGGCTTCCCACATAGCTCCTTCTACATGATGATTTCTCCACTAGACCTTGACTGAAGCTACCTCCCTGTTCCTCAGCTTACGAACCTGATGGTCAAGGATCTGAACTGGGACCTCTTCATACGAGAGACTATCTTTCACTCCCACATGATCCAATGGCACAATTGAAGTTGGATCACCAATGCACTTCTTCAATAGTGACACAGGAATACTGGTTGCATAGATGCCAGCTCTGAAGGTAATTCCAACTCATAAGCTACCTTGCAATTCATTTCAAATTCTGTAGGGTCCCACATATCTTGGACTGAGCTTTTCTTTCTTCCCAAATCTAATCACCCTTTTCATGGGTGAAATCTTTAGATAAACCCAGTCATCCACTGCAAAGTCTAATTCTCTTTTCCTTACATCAACATAAGATTTCTTACGACTCTGAGCTGTTTTAAATCTTGCTCGGATGAGATGTACTTTATGCATAGCTTCATGAACCGAGCCTGGCCCGATTAGAGTAGCTTCACCAACCACAAACCACCCGATAGGAGATCTGCACCTCCTACTATACAATGCTTCAAACAGGGCCATCTGTATACTAGAGTGGTAGCTGTTGTTGTATAAAAACTCAATGAGAGGCAAGTGATCATCCCAACTGCCCTTGAAATCGATCACGCACGCCCTCAACATATCTTCTAGGGTCTGAATAGTCCACTTAGCTTGTCCATCTGTCAGCGAGTGAAAAGCTGTGCTGAGCTTGACCTGGGTACCAAGTCCCTTCTGAAAGGACTTCCAGAAGTGATAGGTGAACTAGGTACCTCCGTCTGAGATAATGGATAAGGGAACCATATGAAGTCTGACTAACTCCCAGATATAAATCCTAGCATAGTCCTCAGCTGAATCTATAGTTTTAACTGGGAGGAAATTTGCTGACTTAGTCATCCGGTATATTATCACCCAGATTGAATCATGCTGCCGATGAGTCCGAGGTAGGCTCGTAATAAAATCCATATTTACTTCTTTCCACTTCAATGTAGATATGCTAATATCTTGAGTCATACCTCCTGGTCTCTGGTGCTCTACTTTGACTTGCTGGCAGTTCAGGCACTTAGCTACAAATTCAGCGATGTCTCTCTTCATGCCTTCCACCAATAAATATCCCATAAATCGCGGTACATCTTAGTCGCACCTGGGTGGATGGAATATTTCGAACTATGTGCTTCAACCAGTATCTGTTGTCTAAAATCACCCACATCTGGTACGCACAACCTACCCTGCTAACGGAGTATACTATCTCCCCCTTGGGAGAAAGCCTCAACTTCTTTTCTGCTAACCGCCTCCTTCAATTTAAGCAGTACAGGATTTTCATCCTGCCTTGACTTAACTTCAACTACCAAGGAGGAATCTGATCCACTCTGCACAACTACTCCACCCTCAGCAGTATCAACCAACTATACTCCCAACCGAGCTAATATGTGGATATCCTTCGCCATCTCCTTTTTACCTTCCTCGACATGAGCCATGCTCCCTATAGATACTCTGCTCAGGGAATCAACCACCATATTGGCTTTTCCCTGGTGATACATCATGCTCATGTCATAGTCCTTCAGTAGCTCTAACCACCTTCTCTGATAAAGATTTAGATCTTTCTAACTGAACACATACTGAAGGCTCTTGTGATCGGTGAATACATCCACGTGAGCCCCTGTCACGACCCGAGCATAGACCCGGATCATAGACACGGGATAAGGGACCCCGAGAGACCCCAAGGTCGACCCATGGAAAAACCATACTACTAACTCAATCGATAAACTGAAGAAAACATAATTATAATTCAACGGAAGTCTCATACAATGGAACATCAGAATAATATCCGAAGCTATACATACATAAGTTTGAAAGCCTCTAGTCTAGATGAGTTGATGGGACAAACCCCCAACTAACTAAACAATATGGAAACTGAAATATGACATGAAGCTAAAAGTCTAGTCCCCGAAAGATGAGGACTCATCAATCACTCAGGTGCTAACTCTGGTAAGCAACTATGAGCAGGGATGAACTTGAGAATCGGATCCTGCATCATGAAATGATGCAGCATAGAAAGTATGCGGTCAGTACATGAAATGTACCAAGTTTTGCAAGGTAAGTAAAACCGCTGTAGCAAAGTAAAACACTTAAAGCATTTCTACCATATCATAAGATTTCAAGTATAAGTAGAAGGGCTACGTGAATTCATTCGAAAATCGAAATCTTATCATGACATTATCATGCTTAGCTTTACAACATCATGACTGTTTTGAATGACTCAAAGCTGAACATAACATTTATATCAAAAGCGGAACAATGAGTCAACCTTACTTTTAGAACATGCATGCATAAGGTAATCATCATGAGTAATGAAAATGCAAATTTGGATGATATAAAAAGTGGGAGACTCGTCACTTAACCGACATACCACGATAGAGCTTATGTGGTCCCAACTATCACACTCAAGTGGATTGAGCTTTCCATAACCTTTCCAGGGCGATGGACGATACCATGATATCGATATCAAGATGAAGGGCCAATGCGACCGGGGATAACTCTCAAGGGAGGTCCCAATAATATAATAGTATCAACCTACGTTGGCGCGTAGTTCTGGGGCATAGGGTAATTGACCCTTAACCCGCTCGGTGCTAGACTCTTCTCCCAAAACATGCAATGCTCTACATTGTATATAACAAAGCTCATCATCGTCTATTGATGAAGCTCAACATAAAATCATGCATAACTCAACATCATATGAAATGAAGCTCAAAATTGTCTATTGACAAAGCTCAATAATGAAATCATGCATATGAGAAGCTTTATTTCGAAACATACCACAAGCTTAATCATAGGTGGGAGCATCTACTCTAAATCATGTGGTAAGCTACGTATAGAAGTATTTACTCAACATACCACAAGCTAGAATTTATAATAAAATTGACTAATTTCACTTCAAACAATGTGGTAAGCTTATGTCGGGAAATCATCACTTTAAATCGATATGTGGGCATCACCTAAAGATTTATCATACATGGATCTAATCGACTCATTTTGAAAACAACAACATAGACCATGAGTAGTTTTAGAAACATGCTTTTCATCATTAAATCTCAGCATCATAATGCATTCATCCTCATTCACTACTTTTATGAACTTCTCATCCATGGGCATTTTAGATTCAAGATTTTTGGAAAACAATTTTTGTTATTGAAAACAATTTAGAATCATCTCAAGCTTCACAATTCATCAATATAAATATAAATAATCATACCCATGTATAGAGATTAAAGAATTATGCAATTGGATAAAAACACCATACTTGATCATAGGCGATTTTCATGATTTGATAGAAATTGGGCATGGGCGTGGAAGAAAACATCCACTCATAACCCTACATACCTGGAAATGGTGAATTCTAACACCATTTAATTGCCCAAGCTAACATTCCAATGGAAACCTTGAAATTTATCCTTGAATCACCTCTTCAATCCTTCAAACTTGCATGCATGGGAAGAATAACTTAGAGTAGGCTTTTGCCCTCTCAAAACCCGTCAAAATGAGCCTTAAACGATGCAGTATAGGTCCTTAGGACTAGGAAATGACAGAAATGCCCTTGCTAAATTAGCTGAAAACTGATCACTGGGCCAAACAACGGGTGAACCAACAGGTCGTTGGAGGATACCACGATCCGTGGTATCTACCCGTGCTATGCACTGTCCCATCCATATCTCAGATTCTAACCACGGACGAACAGGACGAGTCGTTCTAGGTTCCAATTGGTCATTGAACCAGTCATTGTTTCCCTCTTCTAAAAATCTGAACTCCTTTATAACGAGCCTAACCACGACTCGTAGTGTCATACAACAGGTCGTGGTTCCCATCCGTCGTCTCCACTGAAAAGTCCACTATCTTACCACGACTTTAGATGACGAGCCATTGTCTACACTGTCACCAGGCCTAACCCCATTCCACGACTTCTTACAACGGCTCGTGGTTACTTACCATGAGTTATTGTACCTCTCGTTCTGCAACTTTTTCCCAACTTTTAGCAGTTTTCAATTTTAGCTTCCCGGGTCTACTCCTAGGCACTTTCGGGGTATTACAGCCCCTACAGGTAGTGTCTCCATATTTTCAATGCAAAAACCACCACTGCCAACTCCAAGTCATGAGTCGAATAATTCTTTTCATGAACTTTGGGCTATCCAGATGCGTAGGCTATCACCTTTCGCCGCTGCATCAAAATGCAACCGAGTCCAACTCTAGAAGTATCGCAATACACTACGAACCCATCTGATCCTTCCGGCAGGATCAACACTGGAGTGATAGTTAGTCGAGTTTTTAACTCCTGAAAAATCTTCTCACACGCATCTGACCACTAAAATTTCACCTTCTTTTGAGTCAGCCTAGTCAAAGGGGATGCTATAGAGGAAAAGCCTTCCACAAAGCGTCGGTAATAACCGGATAGACCCAATAAACTTCTAATTTCAGTTGGGTAGGTAGGTATAAGACAATCTTTCACCTCTGCTATCATTTGAGGATCAATCCGAATACTTTCACCTGAGACCACATGACCTAGAAAAGTCACGAACTTCAACCAGAATTCGTATTTGCTGAACTTGGCGAACAACTGGCGGTCTCTAAGTGTTTGAAGCACTATCCTTAGGTGATTAGCATGCTCTTCTTCATTTCTGGAGTATACCAGAATGTCATCGATAAATATAATGACGAACATATCCAGATACTGCTTGAAGACTATGTTCATCAGGTCCATAAAAGCTACAGGGGAATTTGTGAGTCAAAAGGACATAACCACGAACTCATAGTGACCATACTGAGTCCTAAAAGCTGTTTTTGGTATGTTACACCCTCTGACCCTTAACTGATGATACCCTAACCTGAGATCAATTTTGGAGAAACAACTGGCTCCCTGAAGCTGATCGAACAAGTAGTCAATCCTGGGTAGGGGATACCTATTCTTGATTGTGACTTTGTTCAATTGATGGTAATCAATGCACATTTTGAGGGTATCGTCTTTCTTTCATATGAATAGTACTGGAGCACCCCAGGGAGAGATACTGGGTCTGATATAACCTTTATCAAGAAGGTCTTTTAACTGCTCCTTCAACTCCTTAAGTTTAGCTGGAGCCATTATGTAAGGAGGGATGGCGATGGGTTGAGTATCTGGGAGAAGGTCTATACCGAAGTCTATTTCCCGCTCAAGAGGGACTTTGAAGATCTTCGAGAAACACATTAGGGAACTTGCTGACAACTGGGACTGACTGGATAGTTGGGGTCTCAGATCTAGAATCTTTGACCCTAACTAAATGATAAATTCACCCTTTGAGAATGAGCTTTTTGGCCTTAAGGTAGGAAATAAACCGACCCTTAGGCACTGAACTACTGCCCGTCCACTCTAAAGTTGGATCATTAGGGAACTAAAACTTGATGACCCTAGTTCTGTAGTTGATTGAGGCATAACCGAAGTGTAACCAATCCATGCCAAGAATGAGGTCAAAGTCAACCATGTCTAACTCTACCAGATCAGCTGGAATGACTTTATTCAAGATTGATATTGGGCAGTTTCTATGCACCCAGCTGGCTTTAACTGACTCACCAACTGGGGTGGAGACTGAGAATGGTTCTAAGAGGACCTCTGGACTGATATCAAACTGGACTGCTACATAGGGAGTCACGAATGAATGTGTGGCTCATGGATCTAGTAGGGCATACACGTCTAGATGAAAAAGGCATTACATACCCGTGACCACGTCAGGTGAGCTCTCTTGATCTTCATGAGAAGATAATGCATAAAGACGGTTTTGGCATTGGCTGCCATCCGTACTTGAAGTGTTGGCCTGCTGAGTTGGTCGGCTCGTTGGAACTGCTGAAGTAGTGGATTGTGACCTTCGCCGTCCTATTGACGGGCATTCCTTAAGCCGATGACCAAGCTGTACATAACCAAAACAACCCTCTTGACCTTGAAGACACACTCCTATATGGTTCTTGCCACACTTATGGAAAGAGGGTAGCGATTGCTAGCGCTGAAGCTCTGGGATCGAGAGCCAAATGCTCCACCCCTCTGATCCTTGCAGGATCAGAAGGTAGGGGCACTGGCTGAACTTGGTGTTGGAGCCCGCTACTGCTATTGCTGTGGGAGGCTACTACTGCCAGATCTTTGATGGCCATAATCTGATTGGCCGGTTCTCTCCCATTTGTTCTCCCGCTCCAAATCTTTCAATTTTTCTACCTCAATTTGCTGGGCATGAACTATGAGGCTGGAGAGATCGATGTCCTTGATAAGCATTGCTGTCCTGTACTCCTTAAGGACCAAATTTGAAACTCAATTCACAAACTTCAGCATGTCTGGAGCATATTTAGACAGCCTGGTGAACTCTAGTGAATATTCTTCTACTATCCTATTTCCTTGTTTCAGATTCATGAACTCTGCCACTTTCACCTCCCTGAGCTCTCGAGCGAAGAATCTATCTAGGAAGGCTGTAGTGAATTCCTCCCATTTCACCGTTCTTGCTCTCGCTGGCCTCCCTTCCTTCCATTACTCGCACTATATTTGGGCTACCCCTTTCAGCTGGTAGGCAGCCAAGTTGGAACTCTCCAAGGAACTGACACCCATAATCCAGGTGATCTTTCTAATCTCATCTACAAAATCCTATGGGTCCTCTCCCACCTTAGATCCGTGAAAATCTGGAGCAGCTATTACAAACCCATTATTGTTGATTGGAACCACCTGCTGGTTCACCTGGTTGGTAACTGACTGAGCGAGCAGCTGGATAGACACCCTGAACTCTGTGGTGGACACTAAGTCGTCCTGAGGGGCTGCTGGAGCCGGTGGGGAAGGTCGGTGAGCTTTACTGACCCTTCTTCCGTTATCACATCATGGAGGAATAATTTACTGAAATGAAATAGAGCACGAGTTAGGAGAACAATTCTAGAATTGAATTTCAATGCATGATAGAGAGTATGAATAAAAGGGAGTTTTCCTAATAACATCTCATAGCCTCCTTATCATAAGTGTGGCGCGCTTCACACCCATGAAAGGGACTCTACTCGATGCGGCATTCAGACATCCGAGGATACTCTAAACCTAGTGCTACGATTCCAAATTTGTCACGCCTCGAGTCTACACCGTGGATGGAAGATGGTACTTGGAGTCATAAGTAACCCAAGTCAACCTATGGTCTATCATACACTGGCATTTTGAATACACATATATAGAGGAATCTTTTAGAATAATGACATAGAAACTTAATGAAAATAAAGCTGAATCATAACGTTTAAAACATCAGAACAAAATTTCAAGTCTGAAAACCAAGTCTGTGTCTGAAAGCCACTACAACTGATGAGTTACTGCGACAAACCCCCAGCTAACTCCAAGTCTAAATAAAATAAACCAGAACTAAATGAAATGGTCTTCATCCTCGAAGTATGAGGACTCACCAATGGTGCAGTTGGAATCTTCTGAGAATGATCTGCTAATGAGGTTGTGACTGCGATCTTGCAACTGTATCATAAAATGATACAACATAAAAGGTATGCATCAGTACTTTGAATGTACTGAGTAAATGAGAGAAACCATACACAAGGAATAAAAATGCTAAACTAAAAAGATATACAATAACCAACTGAAAATGCTGAACTGAATAACTGTAATAACTGAGATGGTCTAGATGACCCTGTCTGATGGCCAAGGACATGCCCTAAATCAGAGTTACTAATCTAAAATACTGCACTGAACTAACTAATCCGAGACTGAACTGAGCTGACTAGTGGGAGAATCTATAACAACCAAATAACCACGTGAGCTAGACGTGGAGTCTGATGTATACACCCCATCGGTAGGACCCAATATACCTTGCCAGGGTATAAAGGCATGAACTGGGTGATCACAGGTCGGGGCCATGAGGCCAATAAAATATAACCTATGGTGGCAACATAGTTCTTGGAACCTAAGTGCAGTGGAACCCCGGTCCGCTCGGTGCTAAGTCCTACTCCCACTAGATAGTCCTAGACTGACTACTAAGCTGATAGCTCGAAATTGGGGCCCAACACTAGTCAGGAATACCTATCTAGAAGCACTCTGAGAGTCTTATCGAACCGAATTCTATAACTGGGTTCTAAGACTGGTCAAATCTACTTATTTGGAAGAGTCGTAACCGTCTAAAGAACAAACTGTAATATGAAGCTGGGGTCCTAAGGTTGGTCAGAGCTTCTTCTCTGAAAGTATCATGATCGCCTAAAGAACTACTAAAACTGATACTGAGTCTAATTCTGATACTTGGAGGAACTACTGACTCCTTGAGAATTTCTGTAGTCAAATTGATCAGCTGAAATTTCTAACTAACACTATGTATTCTAACATTTTTACTAAAACTGGACCGACATAAATCTGACTGAGTTTTCAGTACAAACTAACAATATGGGAACCCTCATCACTAATAAAATCAAGCAGTTTTGATAATTGAACAATTATACAAGACTCTAGTTTTCTCTGCATTCAAGAGCTAGGGCTAGAATTCACTTTATAGGAACGACCAACAACATAGTCACATACTGGTGGAAAAACATCAACAATTAGCATAAATGATATTCCAAATGATTTAAACAAGGTCTGACTGATAATTTCATCATATTCAAAAGTCTCAGGGCTAGAACTGATAGACAAGGTAAAGAAGAATTTTGGGGAAACAAGGGAAGGACTATTCCCTTGTTGAATTTCTACATACTTGGTGATGGAAATCCTTGAGATAATTCCTTGAAAAATATGAGAAGGATCGATCTTCATAAATTCTACCTTGAACCTTTCTAAGAGAAACTTTATGTTGAACTAATGAAGAGATGAGAAAAAAAAAGTGAGAAACCGTCGGTTTCCCCCTCTAAAATCCCTGACTAAACCCAAAACGATGTAGTTTAGGGACTAAGTAGGCGAGAAATTACAAAATTAACCCTGAAATTTAAATTTGAAATCTTGCCGACAGGGTCCCAATGGGTCACTCAACGAGTCATTGATTTAGAACACGACTCGGTTGGACCTCTCATTGGTTCCACTGCCTGGGATGAGAAGGCACTGGATCTGGCAATGGGGGTCACCACAACTCGTTGGATGAACCAACGGTTCGTTGGTTCCTCCCATGTCCACTAGACAAGGGAAAATGGAAGGCTAAGCAACGGGTGACACAATGACTCGTTGGTTGAACCAATGGGTCGTCGTGTCCAGTCGTTAGGTTCATTGGAAGAATTTTTCTGAAAATACTTAAGTTGACACCACGGGTGCTGACAACGACTTGTTGTGGAAAACAAAAAGTTGTTTCCTATCGTCTTCACTGGAAGGGAATTTCAGGGATATTACCTGATGTCTCTCGCAACGGGTCGTTGTTTCTGACAAAGACTTGTTGGTTGAGTCGTGGGGTCCTGGGAAGGGTTTTTGAGTTGGGGAAACCACGACTGACAGGATGACTCATTGTTTCTCAAAACGGGTCATTCCTTGTTTCGTGGGTTCCCAAGTGGCCAAGACCTGGTGACCACGACTGACACAATGAGTCGTTGGAGCTAACCACGACTTGTTGTCTCAATCGTTCTGAGAAATTTTTTTCTGGTTTTTCTACTGAATTTTTCTTGAAATGTCTAAGTCTGGTCTAGGAAAATTTTGGGGTGTTACAGAGCAATAGAACACATTAAACATTACACGTACTTTACATTAATACAAACCATTCTATCATACAACATCTCATGTTTGATTTACCAATATAGTAAATACATCATACTCTAGCATCAATTAGTGTCCGAAGACCAACTAAGCATGTAGTAAATTCACACATATATAAATTATTATATAAAGTATCCTCATAAAATCATAACCTACCTCGATTGCAGGACAGGAGAATGCAGCTACTCCTCAGGAGCTTTGCCTTTTGTTAGCGCCTCCAAACATTCAAAGTCTAAACACAAGAAAATAAATAACATTCAATTATATACTCTTCATTCGGGGCCTAGAAATTTAATTCTACCCCATCCTACCCGGTATCACAATCAATTTCGATATTTCAACAGTCCATTATCACTTCTTTTCCCCACATAGATCATTCCCACCTATTCTATAGAGTTTCTACTCCTTAGACCCTTTCTAAGCAGTTGATAATGCTAAAGGTCTCAATTTTACCAACATCTGGGTCCCAAACTACTCCATATCAAAATACGCACCTTCACATTCCCCTAGGAAGTGTCCATTATCTACTTTTAGACCTAGGAGTCAAAACCAAATCATTCCCATAGCCCTGGCTATAATTTTCACAACCCTAGGTTCATAACAAGGAATTTACCATTAGAGACTACCCTCTGCTTCTAGGGTGTTAGGGAATTGAACGACGGATAAAAATAACTAGAAATCTTACTTTGGGAAGGAGAAACTACTTTGCCCTTTGAAAATCGGCCTTCTACTCTCAAAGTTCATATCTTAGAGTAATGGAGTGAAAAAACTTGGAAATTCTAATTTAAACCATCATACTGCCTCTCGTTTTCTGTTGCAGCGATCAAATTACTGCTTCAACAGACCCACTATGTCGGCCAGAGCCATGCCACCACAGATCTGACGGTTATTTTCCCTACCCCACTACAGTGGATTTCTGACTGTCATGACGGTCTTGCTGCAACGGAGCTCCCACCACTGCAGTGGTACCCGCTAACCAATAGCTCAAAACTTTCTACACATTTTTCATCCCTCAATATACAAGTTTCTTATATCCTACTTCCCAGCACTTTCCACCATGAACTTAGGCGAAATATGGTACTAAGACCTTAATTACCCTATAAGGATGAACATGTCATTATATTAGATACTAATTAAAATGCCGTTCATCCTCGAATGGTCAAAGAGAAAAAAGATTGAAGGAAAGTACCTGGCTCAACAAAAAGCTGAGGGCATTTGTCTTGCAAGTTTGCTTTGGTCTCCCAAGTGACCTCCTCCACAGGAAGGTTCTTTTGTTGGACCTTTACAATTGCGATCTCCTTTGGCTAAAACTTGCTGACCTCTCTGTCTAATATTGCCATCGGCTTCTCTTCATAAGATAAATTCCGATCAAGCAGCACCGAATCCCATCGGATAATGTAAGTACCATCCCCATGATATTTCTTCAGCATGAAAACATAAAATACATGATGAACAACAGACAAACTTGGTGTCAAGGACAGTTTCGTAGGCCACTGTCCCATACATCAAAGAATATCAAATGGCCCAATGTATCTCGGGCTGAGCTTGCCCTGTTTCCCCAATCGCATCATACCCTTCATGGGTGAAACCTTGAGCAAAACCTTCTCTCCTTTCATAAACTCCATATCTCTAAACTTCTGGTAATTTTACTGCTTTTGCCTACGTTGAGCTGCCAAGAGCCTTTCTTGAATTATCCTGACCTTCTTCAGGGTTTCTTCAACAAGTTTGTACCTCATGGCCTAACCTCAAATGCATCAAACAAGTCGATAGGGAATATATATTTCTTCTATATAAGGCCTCAAATGGCGCCATGTTGATTCTTGAGTGATGGCTGTTATTTTATGAAAATTCTGCCAAAGGTAAGAACTTATCCCAATAGGCCCCAAAGTTTATCAGATAGGCCTGAAGAATATCATCCAATACTTGGATCGTCCTCTCCGACTGTCCATCCGTCTATGGGTGAAATGCTGTCTCAAGTCCATTTTAGTACCCAATTAAGCCTGCAAGGTTCTCCAAAAGTTAGAAGTAAATTATATACCTCTATTTGAGATAATCGACACTGGCACCCCATGCAATGGAATCACTTCCTTGACATACAATTTGGCTAACCTTTCTGTATTGTAAGTCACCTGAATTGACAAGAAGTGGGTAGATTTTGTTAGTCTATCGATAATGACCCAAATTGAGTCAAACTTCCCCAAGGTCTTTGGAAGACCCACTAAGAAGTCTATCACTATCCTCTCCCACTTTCATTCTGGGATGGGCATCCTCTGGAGCACTGCCCCAGGCTTCTGATGTTTATGCTTTACTTGTTGGCAATTTAGGCATTGGGCAATGTGCTCTACAATGTCTCTTTTCATCCTGCTCTGCCAATAGTGTTTGCCTTAAGTCATGATACATCTTGGCGGCTTTGGGATGTATAGAGTACCTCAAACTGTGAGCTCTAACAATATAGTCTTGATGATATCACCAACCCGGGGAACATATACACATCCCCTTCATCATTTATTACCGCCTGATTGGTCTCCTCTCATAATACCTAGTCACAAATCTCACTCAACTTTATATCCTTAAACTGTTTGGATTTAACTTCATCTTGCAACAATGATCTAGCCTTCACACTGGCCAGTACTCCACCCGACTTCGACAACATAAGCCTCACAAGGCTGTTGGCCAATGTCTAAACTTCCCTAGCCATCAGATGCCGGGTAGCTTCCAAGCAAGCCAAACTACCCATGCTTACAACTTTCCTACGCAAGGCATTTGCCACCACATTAGCTTTCCCCAGATGGTACAAGATCGTGACATCATAGTCCATAAGAAATTCTATCCACTTTCGCTATCTCAAGTTAAGATCCTTCTGGGTGAATACATGTTGTAGGCTGTGATGGTCAGTGAACACCTCATAGTGAGCCCCATATAGGTAATGCCTCTAGATTTCAAAGTAAATACCACTGTTTCCCAACTCCAAGTCATGCATGGGTAGTTCTTCTCGTGCACTTTTAGCTGCCTGGAAGCATACACAGTGACCTATCTCTCCTATATTAACACAGGACCCAAACCAGATCGTGAGGCATCACAATAAACTACAAAGTCTTTACCTTCCACCGGTAGCGACAAAATGGGGGAGGCTGTGGTCAACAAGATCTTGAGCTTTTGGAAGCTCTCTTCACACTCATCCGACCCCCCAAGCTCCAACTAGAAAGGTAGGGAAGGTAGTGCCTTCAGTAAGGATCGCCCTCAGCTTGGGTAGGGTGGCCACTTAGTAGGTAGAGATGGAGCCTAGCCTGGTAGAGGAGGTGTTTAGCCAGGAAGGAGAGGTACACAGTCCAACAGAGGAGGTATACAACCCAAAACAGGCGGGCCATAGACAGGTGGTCAGGCTCATTTCTATGTATTTCTCGGTCGACCCAAGATAGAAGCTTCAGATGTAGTTATTATAGGTACCATTCTTGTATGTGACCGAATGACTAATGCTTTATTTGATACTGGTTCTACCTTTTCATATGTTTCTACTTACTTTGCTATGGGGTTGAATCTTGTTTATGATATTCTTGATGCCCCGATTCATGTCTCTATTTCTGTTAGGGATTCTGTGGTTTTGAATTGAGTCTATCATGCCTTTTCGGTAGGATTCATGTTTATGAGACTCAGATAGATAGAGTGATCTTAGACATGGTAGATTTTGATGTTATCCTTGTGATGAGCTGGTGTCATCACCCGAGTATACACCCTGGTGCAACACGGTGCCTAGAGCCATAAGTAGCCCCAAGCTAACCCATGGCATAACATAATTCTAATATAACTGTAAGTTTAGATGATAACTAAGCAAAAGTTGAGGAAACATAGAATATTTAAGTATAAGCCCTAAATTAAACTAATAACCGGATAACAATGGAAAAATATTTAATCAAGCTGAAATCTTAACACTTTTTCTGAAAGCCTCTACTAATGATGAGTTGCCGGGACAAACTCCTAGCTAACTTTAAAGTCTGAAACTAAAAGTGACAAAAATACAATTGAATGGAAAACTAAGTTGAGTAAACATAAAATATTTAAGTATAAGTACTGAAGTAAACTAATAACTGGATAACACTGGAAAAATATTGAATCAAGTTGAAAGCTTAACACTTTGTCTGAAAGCCTCTACTAATGATGAGTTGCTGGGATAAGCTCCCAGCTAACTTTAAAGTCTGAAACTAAAAGTGACAAAAATACAATTGAATGGAAAACTGACTTTGGTCCTCGAGAGATGAGGACTCACCACTATATTTCCACTGAACTGCGTCCGGATGTGACTAATCGCGCTGCTGGGCCTGAGTGCCCGAGCCTATATCATAAGATGATATAGCATAGAAGGTGTGTGGTCAGTACTTTAAATGTACCGAGTATGTTAGATTATGCAATTAAAATGTAAACATGTTGGTAAAAACTGTAACAATACAAAAATGACATGCAATGACCCTATCTAAATCATGAATGATGCAAGCAGACCAAAATATGAAAATACTGTAAAGCTAGTAAAAACTAGTTAAGGGTCATGTATATATCCTGACATATGAAACTGAGACTGGACTAGGAGCGGTAACTGTACTGTGGGAGAGTCAGTTAATCGACATATAACCACGTGAGCTAGATGTGGTGTTCGATGTATACGCCCAATCGATAGGACCAGATATACCTTGCCAGGGTATAAAGGCATGGATGTGTGATCACTAAACTGAGGCTCATTCGGGCTAAAGACCTACGGTGGCATGTAGTTATGGAAACCTGGGTGTCACGACCTGAGCTGGGACCCCGGATCGAGACATGGGACCTAAAACCGCGAATGGCTCTAAGTTGACCCATGGCATAAACATATAAACTAAAGAGCATACATCAAGAAAAATCTTATAACTGAAACATGAATAAGAAGAATTTTTAATAACATAACAATTATAAAATAGAGTCAACATTCGACAAAGCTGAAAATCTACATATTGTCTGATAAGCCTCTACTATTGTTTGATGAGTTGACGAGATAACATCCCCAACTAGCTCGCTAAAGCCTGAAACTGAATATAACATAACATAATACTAAACTGAAGGTCCTCAGAAGATGAGGACTCACCAATGATGGGAAACTAAGCTAAGATGCAGGGAAGCTGAACTAACGATGGAACTGAGTCTGATCGTCCGGACTTGTATCATGAAACAATACAACATAGAGTATGCGATCAATACTTGGAATGTACTGAGTATGCAAGGAAAATAAAACATGCTGAGTAACTGTAACTAAAAATCATGCATATAAACATAAATCATAAGATCATGAGAATAAGGATTGCATGCTGAAATTTGAATTTGAATCATGTATAGTCATAAGCTGAATATCATATCTGAATAGAATGGCCCAAAGCTAAAATAGAAATCATATGACTTTTCTTAGATGAAATCATAAGTAAATGCTCATAAACTAATAATTGGGTTAAACTTCCTATAAGACATAATGTCATAAGTAATGAACATGAATAACTAAAATCATGAGGAAATAATGGGAGACTCATTTCAATCGACACCATTACGATAGAGCTTACGTAATTCCCCAACTATTATACTCAAGTGGCAGAGCCGTCCAAAGCTTTGCCAGGGCTAAGAGAGCGACCATGATATTGATATCAAGATGAAGGCCCTTTTGGGGGTAGGGGAAGCTCACCAGGGAGGTCTCAATGTATATATATAATCTATGTTGGTGCGTAGTTCTGAGACTGAGGTTTACTTTAACCCCTAGCCTACTCGGTACTAGACACTACTCCAAAAACATGCAAGGTGCTCACCATCATTTTCAATGAAGCTGAAAATATACCATAAGTTGAAAGTGAGAGTATAGATTCAAAAATCATGTAGTAAGATGATTTTATAGAACTGAGCTGAATCATGAAAAAATGCTTAACCTGTGAGGGCATGCCTAAAATCTTAAAATCATACATACTTGAAATAGACTTTGTAAGTCAAAATCAAAAATTCATACATGGGTAATTTGCAAACATTCTTTCATGCTAGATATCTCATACTTGAAATCATGAATCATAAACTTGACTTTTCATGAAACTTGCATAATTGGGAATAATTTTCTAAAATATGAAATCATAAATGTATAATAAATTTAGATATAAAATCTACCCATGAATCTTAAAATATTCTTTGGAACATGAAGGGAATTTTTTCATAAATAAATCATAGTGAATTTCATAAAATAGGGTTAAAACCCCATAAGATCATAAACTTGAGGAGAAATTTAGGCATGAGAGTGAAAGGAAACTCTCATTCATAGCCTTACATACCTGGGTAAGCTGAATCTCAACTTGACTTTGAAAGGCTGATGTGCTGTGAGTTTACAACACTTTCAACGCTTAAAATTGAGAAAATAACATGGACTTAGGTATGTTTATATGGATATAAGGCACATTTACTTTGATTTCAGAGAAAATAAGTGTTGGAGCAAAGATGTGCAAAAGAAGCCTTAAAATGCAGACAGTCAGCCAAAGTACCAGTCTCAGTACGAGCCTTACCTTGATTGTACGAGCCGTAATGAGAACCATGATGAAAGTCAAAAGGTTGAATTGGGAAGAAGGAAACCTACGACTCTTAGTTCAGCCGTACCACAATGGTACGAGCTATAACTGGAGTTGTGGAAATATTTAGAAGAAATTGCACAAAGGCAGACTCCTGGTATGGATGGACTCACGAACCATGGCACTAATGTACGAATCGTACTAGGAGTCATGGTGAACTTCAGAAGATTTTTAGTACTTGGCAAAAATTCAGACACTATAGAAAGTACGAGTCGTGGCAAGAAGGTACGAGTTGTACCACAACACTCGCGAAGAATTCCAAAAGATATCAAAGTTCTTAGAGCCAAACCACGGAAGCAATGTACGACTCGTAGGATGAAGGTATGGGTCATACCAGAACACCAACACTTAGAAAGATCTGTAACAACCAAGAACTTACGGACAAAAGGTACGACCCGTAATTTCCTTTTACGAGCCGTAGGACAAATCGTGGCACAGTCGGCACCAGATATGAAAAACTCCTTGTTAGCTTAAGAAAATGTTTCTAATGTCTGTATAAATATACTTATGTTTTATTTTTGTTAGAGGAGGAAAGAACCAAGTTATCAGACGTGTGAATAGTTACTTTTTTGAATTTTTATTAAGTTTTGAGGAGCAATTCTTGGGATCAAATTCTTGATTTCTCACATTGTTCTTAAGGTTGTTCTTGAATAATCAAATCTGACTTTCTTCCAATTGATGTTGTAAGTATTTAATTATGTATTTGTTTATGAATGCAAATTACAATCTTACAACCATGAGAGGCTAAAACCTCCACAACTAGGGGTTGTGAAAATCATGGTGGATTAATAAACTAGGGTTGCACAAAAGTGATTCAAAAGCAATGCAATAATCTTGTATTGTATTCTCGTCATGTTTAAACATTTTTTAATGGTGTACAACGTTAGGACTTGCCCGAATTCTTTACTTTCTTGAACCTAGAGAGATAGAGATTAGGAAACGAGAATTACAACAAAGTCTTGATATTTATTATTATTGTATTAACTTGAGTTGTGGTTGCGGGAGAGTTAAATTTGGAATATATTGATAACGGTAAGTTTGAAATCGCTCGAGTCCTGAACCGGTGATTTAGTATAGTCATCCAATAAGGATGAACCAGTCGTTTGGATGAACCCTAGTTATCAGTTCTACAAGTAAGCATTAAGATTGATCATGTGTGTATACCCGGAGTAGTTACGAACCCATGGGGAACACTTACCCTTGTTGTGTTCAAATCTTGATTTAAATCACAATTTCAATCTGTAATGTTACACCCCGTAAGATTCTCGACACGTAGATGGCCTATTCACATGTTGGTTAAGAGTTTTTGAATACCATACATGCTAGGAAAAGGCCCGGGGAAAGATCGGATAAGGAATCCGTCGAACCATCAAGGAAGGAGCCGGGGCAGAGCTACTCCGCGATGGCAACGTGTCACGGAGGGAGGGCCTCCGCATTGACCCCGTGACACGTTGGCCCTATCCAGGCTCAAGTATATAAGCCTCCAAACTTCGGTTTATTTCATTTAACTTCATAATTTCCAGAAAGTCGCGAGAGAAACAGAGGATAACGAGTTTCCTTTATAATTTTCGTTCGAATACGCCGTCAAACGCGGTCCAAACTCAAATTAACCTCAGATACCGAGGTATTTAGCAGCAAGGAGCATTCCTAC
>JACEIK010004098.1:37115-52588 GCA_018107945.1 Datura stramonium
AGATTGATACCGTAGTCCAGTCCCTGTGGGATCGATACTTGGCTTACTTGAGCCATTTTACTACTTGTTCGACCACGTGCACTTGCGTGTAGTCATCCAGGCCGATGAACAAGTACCAAAGCTATAGCAGAAACAGTGGCGGGAGGAGCATTGATGAGTCACACCAGGGAGCAAGCTGCTACCATTCTTAAAAGGGTGACAAAAACAAACAGGGCATGACACACCATGGAGGTAGACGCAACCATCGGTATATATGTTGTTGGTTTGACTATTGACCAACGTAAAAAAGAAGAAAAGCGTCACCAGGAGTTGGCTCATATGTACACATCATTGGATTTTCTTACTAAGCACATCATGGGAGCTGGAGCCAGAAAGGTGAACACAGTTGGGACACAAGGACAGGAGCCAGGGCCAGACCACTCAGATTTCGAGGAGGAGGCAAACTTCTTGGAAAACCAGGTGGCGGGTTTCCGAGCCAATGCCCAAGGTTCTTGACAAGACACTTGGCGCCAAGGTTCTGGAAACCTAGGTCGGAACCAATATAGAGACAACTATAACCGAAATGGGTACAAAGATAGAAGACGAGGTTGTGAGTGCGAAGGAGACTGGAGAAGGAATGATGGCTACCACAATAACTGAGCTAGAGTGTACGTGCCTCCTAATGCACGTGAGGGAGAGGCTGGACAGTCAAAGTTGGAGAGCATGATGGCTGAGATGCTGAAAAATGTAAGGTCCACAGNAAAGAAAGAAGCTGCTCACTCTGCTTTACCGAGAAAGGGCCTCCTAATGCACGTGAGGGAGAGGCTGGACAGTCAAAGTTGGAGAGCATGATGGCTGAGATGCTGAAAAATGTAAGGTCCACAGATGATTAGTTGAAGGAAATCCATGGTGATATATCAAGCATGGGTCAGATAGTGGAGTCACATGTGATGGATATCAAGCAGATTAAATAGCAGCTAGGGAAACTATCAGCATCTATGAACCCTAGACAAAATGGTATGCTACCTAGTAACACAATACAAAATCCAAAGAATGATGGTCACTGTATGGTTGTGATGACTAGGAGTGGAAAGACCACGATTGACCCCTCTCTACTGGTTGTAGTTGAAAGGAAGAAAGATAGCATGATTGAAGATGATGACGATGTCGCTGAGAAAGAACATAATGAGGATGCTGAGTTTCCTGAGGTCTCAATTGGTGAAAAAGGGCCTGAAGTTGAATAAGGAGCAACACAAATTTACAAGGCTATTCCGCAACCACCGCTATCGTTCCTCCAAAGAATGAAGAAGAATGCGGAGAATTCTAAGTTTTACAAATTCTTGTCAATGCTCAAATAATTATCTGTGAACATACCATTGGTTGAGGCATTGGAACAAATGCGGGGATATGCTAATTTTATGAAGGACCTTGTGACAAAGAAGAGGCCTATGAGCTATAAGCCCGTTGATAATGTACACCATTGTAGTGCAATAGCTTCATGGATCTTGGCGCAGAAATAGGAAGATCTAGGTGCTTTTACTATTCCATGCACAATTGGCGATGTTGAGTTTGCAATGACACTCTGTGATCTGGGAGCAAGCATCAATCTTATTGGTTGTGTTTAAGAAGTTGGGATTGGGAGCCCCAACACCGACTACCATGTGGCTACTAATGGCCGACATAATTGATAAAAAGCCTGTAGGGATCCTGTTCGATGTTCTTGTCAAAGTTGATAGATTTAAATTCCCAATAGACCTCGTGATCATTGATTCGAGGTTAATTATAAGGTCCCCATCATTTTGGGGCAACCATTCCTTGCGACTAGGAGGGCCTTCGTAGATGTGGAGGCTAGCCAGTTAAATTTTAGACTAAATAAAGAAGAGGTAACCTTCAACGTCTGCCAGTCAATGAAGTAACCGAAGGAATATAGAGTGGTCTCAGTGATAGAAGATGAATCCGAGTTCCTAGACAAAGTATGAGTAGTCAAGAGACTTGTATCGTGCCGCGATTTTAAATCAGGCACTTCTTGGGAGGCAACCCAAGTGGTGGATTGGTGAATTCTTAGTAACCGAGCAACCTGCGTCGTGCCGCAACGTTAAATCAAGCGCTTCTTGGAGGCAACCCAAGTGGTGGCTTGGTGAATTTTGAGTAACCGAGCCACCTGCGTCGTGCCGTGACATTAAATCAAGCATTTCTTTGGAGGCAACCCAAGTGAATTAACTAATGTGGGTTTAGTGTGCAGGGAAAACAAAAACGGGTTGTAGAAAAATTGCTAAAGAGGAAGGTTCTACGGTTCTCAGTACGACTAGTGAGAGGGTTGTATGAGTCGTAGCATGAGTCATGGCGAGAATCAGAGATGTACATCAGTGCATGAGCTCAGGGTAAGATTGGTCCTATGACTCGTAACTTCATTGTACAGATCGTAGTACCCACTATGCCTATGAACTATGCAAGGCATGGACCACAATGAATAGCAAAGACCTACGAGTCATTGTACGAACCATACTCCAGTTGTACGAGTCATGGGATGCGCTCGTAGGTCCACAAGTAAGTTTCTCAATCTCTCTATTATGGGTCTAAGGGACTAGTCGTAGGGCCTTGCTACGACTCATATCGTGAAGGGTCAAAAATTTTAAAAACACCCGACTCGGCCCCGATTTTTCAAATCTACCGTATAACCTATTTAGGCTCGAAACAAGTCGTACCCTTCTCCCACGCACTCAAAACCAAAGTCACGACCAAAAATCACGAACTCCCTCACACTCGTAACACAAAATCAAAGTTCAATCAAGCAATTTCTTGCTCAATCAATTTATTCCAACCCTAATTTCTGACTACCAGTCGAAGTAAGAAGTTATCAAGTAAGTATGTTGCTTTGAATTTGATAAAAACTTGTATGATTGATGTAACTATGCTAAACCCCCTATGAGTCCTCGTTGTTGCTTGAAAAATTCAAAAAGGACAATGACCGGGGGTGTGATTAAGCCATGTGTGACTAGGAATGAACTCAAATTTGATGAAATTGTGCATTGAACCACTAACAAACTGAGTTACAGTTAGTGATTAAGAAAGGGAGGGATGAGTAGTTGTAAAATGAGTTAAAATACATGCCTAGACCTAGGGAATTCTTAGTACCCAAAATGTAAAATAGAAATCCCTGTAAACTGAACCAAAATTAAGGTAGGGAAAGGCTTCACGAGCCTTCTTACAACTCGTGGTTACATACTACGACTCGTACGATGGCTCATTGGGACTGCCCCAAGCTAAATTTGAAAATACACATGGTACGAATCCTAGTACGGCTCGTGGTTTACTACTATGAGTCATACCTAGAATTCGTACCAAAAATTTGGAAAGGGTCAAGTCCATAAGTGACAGTACGATCCTTCCTATGACTCGTGGAATTGACCTATGGGTCGTAACATGAGCCGTGGAAAAGTATAAAAAAATTGGTGAACAAGAGTATCCTCATACAACTCGTGATACAAACCATACCTTCATGGTACGAGTCTTACTTCAGAGGCGTAGAACTAACATGAGACATTACAGGTCTCAGTACGAATCGTACCTCCAAGGTATGATCCGTACTGTTGATCTGTGATAAACTTCAGAGGACTTAGTTATTGCTTTCTTTTTCTCAGTTATGGAATTCTAACCCTCTTTCTCTACAGGTACAATGACACTGAAGCGCAAAGAATCAAAGGCAACTGCATGGAGGACACTACTTGATGAAACCATCGAATCTGATCAAGCAGGCAGCTCCCCTAGTGGTTTAGTAGAGGAGTATAGGGTAGATACATCGGACATTGATGGGACCCAAACCACTAGGGAAAAGGCCAAAGCTCAAGTCGTGGCAGCTACTGCCACATCTACCGGAGCTCCCTAGTCTTAGGAGGGAGATGAGGAAGGAGCTTAGGAGTTGGGAATCTACTCTAATGCAGAAGAGGGGTCCGAGGAGACCTAATCCAGAGAGGCAAGTAGTGGTGCTGGTTTAGAGGAGGAGGCACCAAACGCTGAGCGGGAACAGACTTCGCCTAGGGAGAACGCACTATCTGGTGGAGAGTGCCAGGAGCTTAGGAGATATATGAGCATGGCATTGCTCTCACCGTCAAAAACAAACCTAGGTGAAGCATTCAAGAAGAGTCGCGGATCCTCACAAATTCATTGAACAAGGTGGAGAAGATGAAGTGGATATTCAGTTTCTACGTCTTCGAGTGGATGGCTAGGGCTCCAGACCAGTACACTCTAGAAATTGTCTGAGAGTTCTAAGCCAACTATTTCGCAACTATGGAGTAGAAGACCAAAGAGGGGAAAAAGTTGAAAGAGCAGCCCAAACTAGAGAGTGTTCTTGTTAGAGGCCGAGAGGTCGACATATCCAAGTGCACCATTGCTCGGATACTATATGGGCCCCAGTTCATACCTCCATATTTTATGCCAGAATATGAGTACCGAGTGGAGGCACTGAAATAAATCAAGTAGCTAGGTTTCGAGGAGAGGAGGAGGCAGATACAGTGGTTGTCCGGTGTTATTGCTGGGGACAAAGAGGAAGCAGTGTGGGTCACTAGCGGGAAGCAGGTTACAAAGAATTCTCTCAACCTTATAGCAAAAGCCTGCTGGATGTTAGTGCGTCACTAGTTAGCACCAACGATCAATGAAATTACTCTCAGCGTAAATAGAGCAGTTCTGGTGGCATGTACCATGTTCAGATACCCCATCAACATTTCGAGTGTCATGGTAGAGGAGATGTGAGATTAGGCCATGGGATTGAGAACTACTATCCCATTCTCGAGCCTCGTCTTTAGATTATGCACAGAGGTGGGCATCACGATGCGCTGAGGTGAAGAGCGCTTGATTGGAGGACAACTGATAGCTGATATTTGCCTTTATGAAATGAACCCGGTGAGTTCAGCCGGACTTTCCACCGCCATTCCGCTAAATCAACCTATTAGGGGCACCCAGGTGAATTCCCCTAACTCATAGGAGCAGGGCGAGACACCGGCTATAGATGTCAGTTATTCAGATGTAGCTCCCAGCACTTCTGCTGCACTACATACCAGCCTCCCAAGTCAGACCCCAGTTGGATACATCCTAGTGCCCCAAGATTTTCTCCAGAAGTTGGCCAAAAGACTAATCATGGCTGAAAGAAAAATACAATCAATGATGGAGAATGTCAAGCCTTGGGTAAAAGCTGAGATCGAGACAGCTGCACAAGCCTTGCATGATCGACTCGATGGGTTTGAGAGTCGATTCAATATGCACATGGCTTAGCATACAGATACAGGCAACCTCCATAAGGAGTTGGGCTCTTCGGAGCCAAGTGGCCGAGCTATCATCATGACAACCGACAGTTATAACAGCCCCCACTTTTCCAAACCTTGATGAGGATATAGATGAGGAGCTTGATCTAGCATCCTATTGGGAGCCAATAGTAGCAGGGAAAGAGAAAAAGAAGAAGAGGGTCTCTGAGGATGTTGGAGATGAGACCCCGAGAAAGAGAAAGAAGTGAGAGAAAAGAGAATGCAAGAGGTCACAAGTAGAGAGCCTGCAGACTCATGCTGCATACTTGTCAGAGCTGCAGGAATGAGCTAGAGGAGCAGGTAGCTCCACCATGGCCCAGACTGAGCTTGCTAGTGGCAGGGACCAATTGGGCGAGCCACATTCATCCCTGACCGTTCTAGAGGCCTTAGAGACGGCCAAGACCACTGAGGGGGTAGCCACTCCCCCTGTTGACCCACCAGTGAGTGCGTCGACCACCGACAGCGCCACGATTACAGTAGAGGCACCTCCTCCGCAGGATGAAAGAAGCGCTTAGAGCGCCACAGGTATGTTCCCTACCTATATGCTTACGTTCTATGCTTCGGGGACGAAGCATGCTTTTTAAAAAGGGGAGGAGGTGTACTTGTATTTTTTGGGGATTTTGATTCGTCAGAGGATTTTTCTTGCCGTGTTTCTTTTCCCTCGGGCATGTTATCTAGTAGAACCGACATGTTTAGGATTTTATTATTGTGTGATTTTTATTTAATTATAAAGTAGCTTAGGAGCACTTAGCCAAGAAGGTGCACTAGATTTGATATTTTAGAAAAATTGACCCTGTTAAAATTTTTTGATGAATTATTTGTGTACTTGTGATTGCATGCATGATTTCTATGGATCTTTTTATGTCATTTAGCATATTAGCATGTGCAGTTTTTGTTAAACTATGTATAAAATGGACAGATTGTGTGAATATAAATCATGTACCATGAGTGAGTGAGGTCTAATACCTAGTTCAATACTGCATAGAAGATCTAGAACTTGCCTGGTTGGTCTTTGCATAGGTTTTAGGATGGTTGGTTAGGAAAGGATCATAGGACCTTTTTGCTTAGCCCATTTTTAGCTTAAATGACCCTACCAAAAATGATATGATTTCCTTGATCCCGATTTGGAGCCTCAAATAGACCATTTTTCGTTGATTAACTGAACCTAATTTTATAATGAACCTGTTTTGGTCCTGGTCCATCCTTGGACAATGTGAACCTCAACATTGGAAAAATGCCTAAGTTGAGGGTGGCTAAAGTATGAGTACATAAAGATTGGGAAGGTGAAAAAGGGAGAGAAAAGAGAAAAAAGTGAAAAATGAGGTGCGGTGTGACCAAAGAAAAGAAAAAAGAAAAGAAAAATTGAAAAAGAAAATCCAAAAAGAGAAAAATGCATGAAAAAGTTTGAAAATACACCACACTCATACAAGTGCATAAATAGGGTGAAAAGAGAGGGAAAAGCAAGAAGAAAAAGCAAAAATGGTGAAAAAGTGAAGAATGGACCCACATGTATGTAGTGCCAAGGAAGGGTTTTAGTCACTCAAAAATTTCCATATCTACCTTACCCATGCTCTAAAGCCTACATTACAAGAAAAAGAAAGTCCTATATTGATCCTAACCTAATCATCTGAATGACCAAAGTAGAGAAAATAAAGGCAAACCTATGGTATTCGATATGCAGTATTTGGAACTTTTTTGTGAGAGTGAGAGTCTCGCTTGTTCAGTCTCTTGTCATATATTTTTCTATATCTGTGAGTGGGGGACTTCATTTGCTATGAGAGTACATGGTTTGTGTATAACTTTACCAGTGGTCTGTGTGAAAAGCATTGGTGATGACTTGACTACCTGTTAATAGCTAGATGACATGCCTTGATCCCTGTTTATCATTTTTTTGTGGTTTTTTGTAGTGCATGTGCTAATTTGGTTCACGGGAAAAGGGTCAAAAGCTTTTGGAGTTGGAGTGCAAATTTTGTTTGATATTGGCTGTAGTGTCCTAGGTTTATTTTCTAATTAAGCGTCATGTTTAGTTTTTCTTTTTCTTTGCCTGAGGACACTTAAGTTGAGGGTGTTGATGTGCTGTGAGTTTACAACACTTTCGATGCTTAAAACTGAGAAAATAGAATGGACATAGGTATGCTTATTTGGATATAAGGTACTTTTACTTTGATTTCAGGGAAAATAAGTTTTGGAGAAAAGATGTGCAAAAGAAGCCTCAAAATGCAATAAATCAACCAAAGTACTAGTTTCAGTATGAGTCGTACCTTGATCATACGAGCCGTACTGAGAACCGTGATGAATGTCAGTAGGCTGAATTGGGAAGAAGGCAATCTTCGACTCTCAGTACGAGCCATACCACAATGGTACGAGCCGTAGCTAGAGTCGTGGAAGTATTCAAAAGAAATTGCACAAAGGCAGACTCCTGGTACGGATGGACTCACAAACTGTGGCACTAATGTACGAATCATACTAGGAGCTGTGATGAACTTTAGAAGATTTTCAGTACTTGGCAAAACTTTAGATATTATAGCCAGTATGAGTCGTGGCAAGAAGGTACGAGTCATACCAGAACACTCGTGAAGAATTCCAGAAGATGTCAAAGTTCTCAGAGCCAAACCACGGAAGCAATGTATGACTCGTAGGATGAAGGTACGAGTCATACCAGGACACTAACACTTATCCATATCTGTAGCACCTAAGAACTTAGGGATAGNCTAACACTTATCCATATCTGTAGCACCTAAGAACTTAGGGATAGCAGGTATGACCCGTACAATCCTGCTACGGTCATAGGACAAATCGTGGCACAGTCAGCACCAACTATGGAAAACTCCCTGTTAGCTTAGGAAAGGTTTATAATGTATGTATAAATATCCTTTATGTTTTATTTTTGTTATAGGAGGACAGAACCAAGTTATCAAACGTGTGAATAGTTACTTTTGTGAATTTTTATCGAGTTTTGAGGAGCAATTGTTGGGATCAAATTCTTGATTTCTCATATTATTCTTGAGGTTGTTCTTGAATAATCAAATCTGATTTTCTTCCAATTGTTTTTGAAAGTATTTAATTATGTATTTGTTTATGAATGCAAATTACAATCTTACAACCATGAGAGGCTAAAACCTCCACAACTAGGGGTTATGGGAACCATGGTGGATTAACAAACTAGGGTTACACAAAAGCGATTCAAAACCAATGCAAAAAGCTTGTATTGTATTCTATTCATGTTTAAACATTTATTAACGGTGTACAACATTAGGACTTGCCCGAATTCTTTACTTGCTTGAACCTAGAGAGGTAGAGATTAGAAAAAGAGAATTACAACAAAGTCTTAATCTTTACGATTATTGTATTAACTTGACCTGTGGTTGTAGGAGAGTTAAATTTGGAACATATTAATAATGGTTAGTTTGAAATCACTCATGAGACTTGACCTGGTGACTGAGTATAGTCATCCAATAGGGACGAACCAATCATTTGGATGAACCCTAGTTATCAGTTCTACAAGTAAGCATTGGGATTGACCACATGTGTATACCCGAAGTAGTTATGTACCCATGGGAAACACTTACCCTAGTTTTTTTCAAATCTTGATGTAAATCACAATTTTAATCTTTTCTTTACCATTGTTTTCTTGAAACCCCGAAATTGGAGATAACTCACCAATAAGTTCACTTACCGGCATTAGTCTATATCTTTTATATTCCCTAGGGGTTGGACCCCAACCTCTTAGTTGGGTTCTTTATTGACAACATCCGCTTCATATTTTGTCAGGAAGTGTGAGTTTGAGTGTTATCAAAGACCAAGAGAATTGGGGAGGAATTGATAGGATTCAAGCTTGATCTTCAAAAGGAATTTCTAAGCATTGCATGCTAGAGTTGAATGAATTAAAATAGGTTAAACGTCCTTAAAACACTCCCTTCAGGGCTTAAAACGATGTAGTTTAGGGTTTAGGAGTTAAGGAATTTTGAAAATTCCCTTACTAATTTCATAGGAAAAATGACACTGCCTGTTACACCCTGGAATTTTTTTGATGATTATTTGATGGTTATATGTCATATTAAGGGAATTATGGGTTGTATGTTGTCCGTAGGTGAGGAGGGAAACATGTGCAAAGGGAAAATCAAATAGTATGTAAATTTTGTAAATAAGGGTCAACTTTAAATGGTCATATCTCCAAACATATAATCATCCATAAGTCCCACAATATGTCAAATGAAAGGTATTTGAGTCTAGTTTATAGTGAAAAATAATGCTCATCAATCAGAGTTAGGAGTAAAAAGTTATGCTCATTTGAAGACAACACTGTGGGCTGGGAAAGAGCCCAGGCGCCGAGATAGGCAGGCAGCAGGTGCGCGCGCGCGAGGGCATGTCGCACGGGCGCCGCACAAACCCTTGCCAGCCCGCCTATATGAAGTAAAATTGAGCTAGAAAGCTCATTTTTACTCTGTTTTAGTTGATTGGTTTTCAGAATTCAGAGAATTCAAAGCCCTAAAACATGGTGAAAAGATATCCCATGTAAGAAACTTCACTCTTGTCTCTTATGGGCTTTGAAAAGAGAACCTTGGATGGAAGTCATGACTTGTTGTTGTCTTGTGGTTGATTGTGGTATTGCTATGTTTTTAGATGATTCTAGGCAGAGGAAACAGTAGGAGTTTACTCCTACTTTAGCTGATAACATCTCCAAGAAAGGGTAAGTAGTTCCCTTTTTGATCTTTTTAAGTTTATGAGGTTATAACTTGGAGAATGTTGTAGTATTGGTTGTTTCTTTGTGCGTTTTGTGGCTTGTTGCTGCCCAATTTTTACAGAACTTTGGTGAAGTAAAGTTGCTTATTTTTTAGGTTTGTAAATTGGACTTGGAAGGAGCCTTAAGGAGTAAGCTTTAAAGGAAGATTTTTGGCGAAATTAGAGTCGACGTGCCAAGGTATGTAAAGGCGTCCCTTTCCTTGTTTTTCAAGCATGAAACTAAGTTATTGAAAGGATCAATATTCCTATGTTCTTAGTGCGTTTTGTAGCTTGTTGCTGCCTGTACTTACGTAACTTTGTGAAGTAAAGTTGCTTATTTTTTAGGTTTGTAAATTGGACTTGAAGAGCCTTAAGGAGTAAGCTTTAAAGGAAGATTTTTGGCGAAATTAGAGTCGATGCCAAGGTATGTAGCATGTCCTTTCTTGTTTTTCAAGCATGAAACTAAGTTATTGAAAGGATCAATATTCCTATGTTCTTAAACGAGTACAAATAGCATTCCAAATCATCAAGGAAAATACCACCGCCGCCAATTCAAGATCATGAGTCGGGTAAATTTTCTCATGAACCTTTAGCTACCTGGAAGAATACGCTAACACTTTACTATGCCGCATCAATACACAACGAAGGCCAATTCTAGAAGCATCGCATTACACCAGAAACCCATCGTTATCCTCAGGTAGGGTTAACACTGGTGCCGAGGTGAGTCGAGTCTTCAACTCTTGGAAGCTCCTTTCACAAGAATCTGACCATTGGCACTTCACTTTCTTTTGGGTCAATTTTGTGAATGGTGTTGCAATAGATGAAAACCCCTCAACAAATCTCCGATAATAACTCGATAAGCCTAAGAAGCTCCTGATATCTGAAGGATTCAACGGTCTAGGCCAATTCTTCACCACTTCTATCTTCCGAGAGACCACCCTTATACCCTTACTCAACACCACATGACCTAAAAATGCTACTATGTTCAATCAAAACTCACATTTACTAAATTTAGCATATAGTTGGTGATCCTGGAGGGTCTATAACACCACCCTCAAATGAGCGGCATGATCTTCTTCACTCCAAGAGTATATCATGATGTCATCGATAAACATGATCACGAACATATACAAGTATGGATTAAACACCCTGTTCATCAAATCCGTAAGAGCTGTAGGAGCATTCGTTATTCTAGAAGACATAACTACAAACTCATAATGACCATACTGAGTCTTGAAGGAAGTCTTCGGGATGTAACTCTCCCGAATCCTGAGCTGATGGTGTCCGAATCTGAGATCTATCTTCGAAAAGAACTTGGCACACTGATGTTGGTCAAGAAAATTATCAATCCTAGGAAGAGGATACCTGTTGTTGATGGCGACCTTGTTCAATTTCCAATAATCAATACATATATGAAAAGAACCATCCTTCTTTCGGACAAAGAGAACTGGTGCACCCCATGGGGATTTGCTCGGTCTGATGAATCCCTTGTCTAAAAGGTCTTTCAGTTGCTCCTTCAACTCCTTTAACTCGACTGGAGCCATTTTGTAAGGAGGAATAGATATAGGCTGCATATTGAGAAGAAGGTCAATGCCAAAATCGATCTCCCGCTCGGGAGGGATTCCCAGTAAATCATTTCGAAACACTTCTGCATACTCACATACTATTGGAACTAACTGGATAGTCGGGGTCTCGGACATAGCATCCTTGAACCTAGCTAGATGGTACACACAACCCTTAGAAATTATCTTCCTGGACTTAAGGTAGGAAATGAAGCGACTTACAAGCATAGCTAAACTACCCTTCCACTCTAGGACTGGCTCACCCGAAAATCTGAACTCTATTACTTGAGTTCTACAATTAACTGAGGCATAACATGCAAAAAACCAATCCATGTTGAGAATAACATCGAAATTGGTCATGGATAACTCTACTAAATCTGCTGAGATGACTTTCTGAAGGACTATGACCGTGCAATTTCTATACACCCGTCTAGCTACAACTAAATCACCCATTGGAGTAGAGACTGAGAAAGGTTTTGATAGGATTTTGGGACTGACTCCGAAGCTACTAGAAGCATAGGGCGTCACAAAAGATAAAGTAGCCCCTGGATCTAACAAAGCATATACATCAAGGGGTAAATCTCATAACATACCAATGACTACATTCGAGGAGACCTCCTGCTCCTGGCGGGATGCTAGAGCATAGAATTGTTTTTGGCATTTTCCGCCACTTGTGCTGGTAGAAGCACCTTGCTTAAAGGGGTGTGCTGCCAGAGTTACTGAAGTAGCGACTTGGGTACGGGCTCCACCATCGCCCTGATCTGGCTGAAGGGCAATCCTTTAGCCTATGTCCAGGTTTTCCTCACCGGAAGCAAGTGTCTGAACCAACTAAACACCTCCCTGGGTGGTTCTTGCCACACTTCGCACAGGCTGGAAAAGTGCGATCTCCTGAAATGCTCCCCTGGCCCCTCGAGCCTGATGCTCTACCCTTCTGATCACGTTTGGGCTAGGACGGGACACTAGCTGGTGATAGTGTTGGGGAAAATGACCTTTGCTGAAACCGAGGGAGGTGACCACCATCGGATCTCTACCGAGTGAAGCCAACACTATCCGTCCTGGCCCTCTTGGACTCTCTCTCCCACTCGCTTATCTATACCACCTCTATCTACTAGGCATATAGGACTATCTAAGTAAAGTCAATATCCTGGAGAAGCATCGCGGTTCGGCAATCCTGACCAAGGAGTCTGCTATCTCGTGTATGAACCTTCTCACACGGGCCCTCTAATTCGCCACCAACTCAGGTTCATACCTAGACAGACGTGTGAACTCAAAGGAATACTCCTGAACTGTCATCTTTTCTTGCTTAAGATTCACAAACTCGGCCTCTTTTAGCTCCTTCATCTCCCAAGGGAAGAATCTATTAAGAAAAGTGACATGAAACTCATCCCAATTGATAGGGCCTGCTCCAACCACCCTACTATCCTTCCACTGTTTGAACCAAATGTGTGCAACCCCCTTCAACTGATATGAGGCCAAATCAGCACACTCCTCCCCAGTCACCCCCATAATCTGGGTGATCTTCAGAATCTCCTCAATGAATTCATGTGGATTCCCATCCACCTTTGATCCAAGGAACTCAGGAGGGTTCATCCTCAGAAAGGCTCTAACCCTTGATGCCGTTGTATTCCCGTTCTATGAGACATGCGCTACCACCTGCTAGTTGACTTGGGCGGTCAAGGCCTGGACTAACATCTGGATAGTTGCTTTGAGCTCTACGTGGGCAACTAGCTTAGGTATATGCTCCACATGGACTGCTGGGGCCTGTTGGTGCCCGTCTCCATTGTCATTTTCGTGGCCATTTCCGTTTTCATTTCTTCTTTCGTTAACTCTGCAGGGAGGCATGATTTTGCAAATGCGAATAGCACGAGATAAGAGAATAGAGAGAGATTTCAGCGCACGACATGGATCACGAAATAACGGAACATTTCCTAAATGTCTGATGGCCTCTTCGTCATAAGTGTGGCATGCTTCACACCATTGAAAAAGACTCTACTTAATGCGACTTTCAGACACCCTAGGACACTTCAAAATCTAATGCTCTGATACAAAGTTTTTCACGACCCGAACATGGGCCCGAATTGATACATAGGACAAGGAACCCCGAGAGACTCCAAGTTGACCTATGGCAAGAACATAACTTCTAACTCAATCAATAATAGAGGAAGATTTAACATAATAAGCATAACAGAAGTCTAAACTAACATAACATTAGAACTATAATTTACATCATACATAACAATATGATTACTATGCAAAGTTTGAAAGCCTATAACATATCTGATGGGTTGATGGGACAACACCCCCAACTAACCCGACAAGTCTGAAACAGAAGGGAGACATAAAAACTACAAATACTGAACATCCTCATAGGATGAAGACTCACCAATGCTAGATGGAATGGTCTGAGTGGGAAAGCAGGGGCTAAGGATGATGCTGAAAGAGATCCCTCAGACCTGTATCATGAGACGATACAACATAGAGTATGCGGTCAATACTTGAAATGTACCGAGTATACAAGGTAAGTAAAACCAATAGTTAAAATACACAAAAGTTCATAAGAGTAGGACAACATGATCATAACGTAAATATCATAATGTAAACCTATGGCTCAAGGTTTTTCGAAACATTCGTAAATCATTCATAATCATATTCATAAGAGAAAAGCTTCTTTAAGCATGTCCTGAGCAAAAGTATATAATCGTAACCATACATAAATTATGAGGAATAGTGGGAGATTCTTATAACTGACATAACCCATATGAGCATACATGGAGCCCGACCTGTAAACCCCTAGTTGGGAGGGTTTTCATACCTTGCCAAGGGTATAACCATGAAATAGGTGTGATATCACTCATGAAAAGCCCATTTGGGAAAAAGGGGCAGTCACAAAGGAGGTCCCATCATGGCTACGTTGGCGTGTAGTTCTAAGACTCGGGGTATGCTATGACCCTGGGTCTATTCGGTGTTAAATACTACTCCCAAAACATATATAGAGCTCATAGGATAATATACATCAGATTCATAGGCTAGTAAAATCATGATAATCATAAGCATGCCTGAAATACGAGAACTAGCCATGAAAATAAGGCCCGTGAGTCAGCCGTAATCATAAGTCCATAAATCATGAAGTTCATGCATACTTGTAAAACATATATATTCTTGCTATCTCATAAATCCATGGTAAGTAATTGAGAGAAATAGTGTCATAAGTCATAAATCATAATGGGTTAATGAACATCAAAATCAAAATGGAATAATAACTTGAACTTTCATGAAATATGCATAATTGGGCATCGTTTGTAAGCATTTAACTCTAAATAGCTATAAGATCTGCCCACGATTCATAAAACATGAATTTATACATGAGAGGGATTAACCCATAAATAGATCATAAGGATTTCATAACAATTGGGATAAAACCCCATAGAATTATAAGTAGAATTTCATGGATTAGAGAGGAGTTGGGCAGGGAGTGAGAAATTTTACCCATTCATAGCCCTACATACCTGAGTATGCATGTCATGACTCGAGAGTAGGCTCGGATCGTAAACACGGGACAAGGAACCCCGAGAGGCCCCAAGTAGACCCATGGCATAAGCATAACTAACTTCACTCTCATTAAGCGGAATACTAAACAATAAAACATACCGAAAATGTAAAAATGACATAACATATCATGACATACGAAATCACTAGACATACACATGTTGAGTACTGCACACTGTCTGAAAGCTGACCACGGGAAATAATATAGGTCCCGTGATACGCTTTATAGCTTAAATTAGTCGTGTTGTCTACGTTCTTTTATACATATTCATGTGATTTTATATAAAAGTGAAGATATGTGCTAACCAACATGATTAGCCTTTGTTTTGTAGGTTTTTGATGACTTTTGAGGAGCTAAATCATGAAT